>CM063262.1:10766368-10800550 GCA_032158295.1 Pycnopodia helianthoides
TACCACAAAATGCAGAGAATACATATGGATAATTTACATCACTTGTTTACAAAAGAGCTATACGGTTAAATATTGTGTACATGTTTTATGTGTGGGGTCCATTTCTGCCTATTATAAATGCAGTACTGTGACGGGTTATTTTTGTTTGGATAACCCGTCACCAAAACTGCATTTATAATAGGCAGAAATGGACCGGATGAGCCATCGATGTTGTCAGTAGGAGTATACATGGAAGAGACGGTGACGATATTTTTAACAAGAACAATTATTAGCAGTCACACTCTTTTGAATTGCACCTGTTACAGAACAATGGTTTGTCAAGGACGTTAGCCAAACGCCGACCTTCCAATTGCAGTCTACGTTAGCAAGTTAAAAAACTATCAATAAGACAGTACTTAAAGAACCACTTCCACAAATGCAGAGAATACATGTACCTATCTATGGATAATTTACATCACTTGTTTAATACAAAAGAGCTACACATGTATACAGAGCCTGGACTTCCTGCAGGCACTTTTTGTACAATTCAATGAACCTTATGACTGTTGATATAAAATACATAAACATGTTAAATATTGTGTACATGTGTTATGTGTGGGGTCCATTTCTGCCTATTATATTCGCAGTTGTTGTGACGGGTTATTTATTTGGCGAATGTAACGGGTGACCGAATCAGCCATTGTTACGATTTTGTCAGTAGAAGTACAAATGGAAGAGACGGTGAGGATATTACAACAACAAAAAAAAATATTAGCGGTCAGACTCTGAATCTTTCCCTAGATTAACAATTTATCTGGTCGTACTCTACTTGAAAATCCAATCATAACAAACTTAAACATGCCAATAATATATGTTGGGCTAAGCCCCAACGACGTGATATGTGTATTTTTTAAAGCATGCATGGCTGCCACCGCCATGCAATTTTAAAGAATTGCAGTCTAAAAAAAAAACTATCAATAAGACAGTACATAAAGAACCACTACCACAAAATGCAGAGAATAACCTATGGATAATTTACATCACTTGTTTACAAAAGAGCTATACAGTTAAATATTGTGTACATGTTTTATGTGTGGGGTCCATTTCTGCCTATAAATGCAGTTATTGTGACGGGTTATTTTTGTTTGGCGAATGTAAAACAGGTGACAGATGAGGATATTTTTTAACAAGAACAATAGCGGTCAGACTCTGAATCTTTCCCTGGTCGTTCTCTACTTGAAAAAATCAATCATAGCAAACTTAATCATGCCATTAAAATTAAATATATCAAATGTTGGGCTAAGCCCCAACGACGTGATATATGTAGTTTTGAAAGCATTAATGGCTGCCACTACCATGCAATTCTTACCATGCAATTCTACAGAATTGCAGTCATAGGTACGTTACCATGTTAAAGGAACATTACAGAATTGGTAAAAAAAAACTTGTAAAATATACTTTTTGATCACAGATTTACATAAAACTTACACGGTCTAATGGTGATGATAGTAGAAAACACCCCTTGAAATATTTCTGTCTGAAATGCCATATTTGATGAGAAATGAATAAACTAATTTTCCGATTGGAGTTTATCGCTCAGTGAGTGTTTTATTCATTTGTTGTATCTATATGATTTCATGCAAATGTGTAATCGGTTTTTCACTATTTTCTCGTGACCCAGATGGCCGATCGATCTCAAACTTCTACAGGTTTGTCAGTTTATGTATATGGTGGATTACATGAAGTGCTTACACTGCCAGCAACTGTTTAGTTAGCAAAAAACAATTCTGTAATGTTCCTTTAAACAGTATAATAAGGCAGTACTTTTTCCCCGCGTTTTTCCCGTTTTCCCTCCGTTTTTTTTAAAGGCCGAATAAAAAGTTTAGGGTCGCGGCGTAAAACTAGGGAACCGGAAACAGAACCCTTTCTTTTTTTTGGCCTTATAGAACATCCACAAAATGCACAGAAAGCCTATAGACCATGATACACATGTTTACAAAAGAGCTACAAAGCCTGGACTTCATGCAGGCACGATTTGTACATACATGTAGCGCAATGGAAGACAAAGCATAACATCTGATATTTTATCTGATATTGCACTGTCTGATTTTCTTGTTATCAACTTTTGATTTGAGCTGAGGACGGGGGCACATCTCAAACTTAGTTCAGCTGTTAATTGTATAACTTGTATAACTCTTGAATATTATGTAGAGATTATGACACAAATTGTTAAACTTTCAACATGACGAGAGCAGTGTCTTGCCCGCCTTGTAAACATAGGTTAATAAGAAAACACGAAATAGTTTTGCTTACCGTTTGAACATCCCAGTAGAACCATCTTCATCTTTGACGACCTCTCATAAAAAATGGGCATCCATTGGATCCACAGACAACACACACACAAACACATTGCACGAGGGCGGTCCTTCGGAGAGAAGATTTCCCTTTCACAAGCTGGAACACAAACCCTAGCGTTAAGACAAGTTTATACAGTCCAGAGTAGAAAGATTTACTTCGCAAGTTGAGCATTTTCAGGCTACTACTAAGCACTCATTCCAAACTGTACACAGCAGCCTTGGTATACAACCTAATTGGTATATACGTGGTCATGACGGAGACTTGTTCATATCTGAACTTCACGGGCAATACAATCTAAGCCAATTACTGTTATCAGACACGCCCTGGTACCCTGGTACCCTGGTACCCTGGTACCCTGGTACCCTGGTACCCTGGTACCCTGGTACCCTGGTACCCTGGTATGCCCATTGCCAAAGCACTACGACCGCCCGCAGGAGACTTGTTCATCTCTGAGAACGCCATTAGAATTCCATTGAACAGCCTTACAGTCACCTCCACGGTACAGTAATGTACGCATTACTCGATACTTTGCCACACGATGTCTTCTCGAACTACACCTGTTAAAAGAACAATGACATTACTTTTGTCAACCAGATCGCCGCTGGCCAACCAATGAGTCATGACTGCCGACCATCTCCGGAGTTAGAAATTCCGACGCTGATGGGCTGCTCATATACTTCAGACAAAAGAATTACTTTGGTCCAGTGAGTGTGGTCATTTGGTATAATCGAAAAACCCCATCTGTAGTCTAGTCATCTTTATATAGCCTTGCCCAATGTTTTCGTTTATTTTATTGTTTTCTTTAAGCCGCGTGACACTCCTGCGCTAGCACTATATTAATCATGGAGCAATTGCACTGAAATACTGGCACGCTGTGGATAGCGAGGTTGGGGAGGGCCGGGGTGGGGTATTGAACAGTCATTTGCATTTTGTGGTTTTGTTAGGAAATACACTCCGTTAAAAAAAGAACAAGACAACCGTACAGTTGAAATGCTCTCTCTTTCAGCACTAATAGTCTGTCTGGCCGAGACATTTGTGAGCTAATGCTGATATACTGAGTAAATACCGTCTGTCTCGCTTTTGTCTATGAAAAAAAATATCGAAATTTGTTGACATACTTAATTATTGATTTCTAATCAGCGGGCTTACTTCAGACGAAACAATTTAGCAGGATACCAACTACCGATACCATCTTTATAACGAGTAGATATTTCGATTTACTCAATTTGTTCAGGGTCATTACCAAACTATGACCCTATCTTTGAAGGCTGGTGTAGCAGTTTGGAGAGAACTGTACAGGCACTCTCAGCAGCGTAGCCAGGACTTTTTCGGTGTGTGTGTGTGTGGGGGTGGGGGGGGGGGGGGGCATAGGGGGCATTGCTTTCAAGTGTTTTTTTTGGGGGGGGGGCAGGGGAAGGGGTTTGTCAGTGGTGGGGTAATGCTTTTATTTTGGGGGGCATTGCTTTCAAGTGTTGTTTTTTTTTGGGGGGGGGGGCAGGGGAAGGGGTTTGTTAGTGGTGGGGTAATGCTTTTATTTTGAGAGGGGGACGCTGCAGGGGGGAGGGTCACCATCCTCTTATATTCTTGGCAATGTGTGGCCGCGGTAGTGATCCCAATCGCGATCGTTCGCTACAACTAGGTCATACAAACACATAATTTCCCTTTTCCCCCTTTTTCGTGGGTGGGGGGGGGGCACCTGGGGGGGGGGGGCACTGGAAATTTGTGGGGGAGGGGGTACGGTCTCCCAGGGTAATACCAGTATAATCGACCCTGTACCCCCATCAAATATTACTCACCACTTGTCAAAATGGGGATCAATTAACTGCAAAGGCAAATACTATCGCCAAACGAGCTGCACCTGGATTCGCCCCCATTATGAATTCATAACTATCGTCTGCGGTACAGAAAAGTGTTGACAATGCCCTATGTCCGGTCGGATTTAAACGATAACCGGTGATGATTTAATAAGATAGCGGAGTTAGTCAGGGACCTGGCCGCACCGGTGCTGATGTTATCTTCACATTTGGGTATACAAATGCACTGGCGATTTGTTTGGACATACATGATGTAAGCACATGCACTTATCGCTCCAGTTTTACAACTTTATGGGGGAATGATATACGTTCAGCAGGGTCAAAGCCGACGTCAACTGCTAGATTTCCTAGACTCACGAGAAAGAACATGGACAATGGGCGGATTCCTATCCAGGATTTAAACCATGGCATATCACCAGAAGTGGTATCACCTTGTGAGGTCTTACTAGATGATCATGAGGTCACACCAGGTGAGGTCTCACCAGATGAGGTGTCTGGACAAGATGGCGGCCGGTCCGGATGGATCGCTGTCTTTTCGCTCTGGATGCAGGCGTTTATCTGGACCGGATTCTTCAAGGGTCTCGGTCTAATGTTGCCGATATTACAGCAACAGTTCGACACGAATACAGCAGTCATTGGCTGGATGGTTGGAATGGTCGGGGCTATGATAGGGTTAGTAGGTGAGTAACCCCCATCCCCACCCCCACATAAATAGTGTCACCAGACCGCGTAATACACTCGAGAAAAAAAAAAACGGTGAGAATTGACGCGGTTCCCGAGTCCCAGGGGGCCTGGTATATATCCTGGGCCCACTTTCATAGAGCTGCTAAGCACAACAATTTGCTTAGCATGAAATTTCTTCATTGATAAAAAAAAACAGGATTACCAACCAAATTTCCACGTGATTTTTAGGATAAGCAAAACAACAGCTGAATACCAGTAACAAGCAATATGCAACACATGGAAATTTGGTTGGTAACCCTGTTTTTATCCAGGAAGAAATTTCATGCTAAGCAAATTGTTGTGCTTAGCAGCTCTATGACATTGGGCCCAGGTCAGGCTGACCGGGAAGCTGGTTAGACGTGGGACTGTAGCTCGGATTCTGCATCCGAAATGACGGCTACGGCTAGGGCTACGACTGTTGCTATGGGTGTTGCTAAGGACGTCCTATACTTCAACGCATGATGACGCGGAAATCTAGCCGTAGCCGTAGCCGTAGCTGTAGCCGCTAATTCGGACACGGCCTCATGACTCATTTCTGGGTCATTTTGACACAGAATCCTGTGACCTGAAACTGGATCAATTCGGACACGGGAGTTTTTAGAGTGTCAGAACAAGTTCCGAGGCGTCCCCCTTTCTTCATATCAAAAGTTAATGATAAAAACGGACAGTGCAATATCCATAAAATAATTATAAAAATTGATTTTTTTTTCCCTTGGACTGTATCCAAATCGTACCTTTAGGAAGTCCAGGCTCTGTGGTTCTGTTGTTAACATGTTGCGTCACAAAGTGACAAGGTCTATAGTCAGTAGACTGAACAGTAGAAGTCCGGGGGGGGGGGTCACAGGTTGCTAATCGTCTTTGTTGTTTACAGGTCCATTTTCTGGAGCGATCGGACGAAAGTTTGGGACAGGAGTTGTTTGCATGGTGTGTGGGACAGTGGTTGGGTTTTCAGCAATACTTGCATCCATTACAGCCAATGCTCTCCAAATGACCATTATTTTGACGTTACTTTTGGGTGAGAATGTTAAAACGTATGCCCTATACATTTTTAAATTAATTGTTTTGGTTTTGATTTGTAAGTTGGAATTTTCTTCGGATCCTTGGATGACGTTGTACTGTTTTTAATAGTCTGTAAACTTGTTTATCTGCCAACAATATTAGGTCGAAAATCTCAAAAATTCCCAGTTCCAAACTGAGACCCAACCTGGGTTGATTACTGAAACAAAAATCATCAATGATTATCCCGGCAAATCTCTTAGACAAGGGTATTTTTTATTGAGTCTAAAGACTCTTTTTTATGGTTTAAACCGTTTGAAAGGATTTGTATTTCAATATAACACGCTATAAGAAGAAAAACAAAAACCCACCTTTTAGAAACAGTGTATAAATGGTGCGCTTCCGATGGTGTCATCCAAGGTTTTAAATTGTTGTTTTTGTCTACACTGACCTATCCCTTGTTAGCGTCTGATCAGTTGTCCTTATGTCTGATAAACTAACGTTTCGTGAATATTTTTGTTCAATCTTTCCTTTTTGATAGCTGCTGATTTTTGTTTTTCACTGTCTGATTGTTAAGGACCTGGTCTCGGGATTCCTGACATCCTTCTTAAAGAAGCCGTTGGTCGTCGTTTCGATAAAAACTACGTGACAGCTCTCTGCATTGGCAAGACAGGTACCTCCTTCGGGATGCTCTTGCTGACTCCTCTCTCGCAGCTGTTCTTGGACACGTACGGATGGAGAGGGACACTACTGCTGCTCGGTGGACTCTCGTTCCATCTCACCGTGTGTGGTGCCCTCATGATTACAACAGACAACAACGCACGGCAAAATACAAGCAAAACGGCTCTTATGGACGTAGAAACACCGTCAGCAAACCCGACTGTCCCTGATCGATGCCGTGCTCTGTGGAAAAGTGCAGTCCAGAACCTAGACGTGAAACTGCTCCTCAGTTTACGTTACTGGTCAGTTACGTTTATGCTCTGCTGCTCCCAGCTAAGTTTCGACATGTGGATCGTCTACTTTGTTTCCATGGTCCAGTCTAAAGGGTTTTCACAGGAAGATGCAGCAACCTTTGTGACTGTTGCAGGGGTAGGGCATTTACTGGCTAGAGCAAGCCAGGGCTTCATACTGGATCGATGGGTAAAATCTTACTGCATCCCGATGGCGGTTTTGTTCTCCACGGCCGGCGCCATGTTCTTCGCAACCCCTTGGCTTAACTGGTACTGGGGGCTGATGATGTCGGCGGTACTCGTGTTGTTCTCCGTTGGTGCCGTTCTGTGTCTTTTCGAAGTTCTTTACAAGCAAATCCTTGGAGTGGAATTGTTGGCCGGAGCACTTGGATGGGCTGGGATAACAATTGCAATACTGAGGTTCACCTTGGTGTTCCTACCGGGTAAGTACACTGGTGGTGGGGCAACTACTTGCAAATATCTAACCCAAGGTCAATATTCACCTCGCACCCAAAGGGCTTGCGTATCTGGGAGTTTTCGTAGGTCCATGAAGTTTGCACTTTTGGCGACTTATACAAGTTTTGATTCTACGTTTTGTGCTGTCATCGCCAATGACACATTCATGTTGTTGTTGTTTTTGGTCTTCAGATTTTAGATAAAATTATGATTATTTAACCTGAAATGTGGCGACCAAAAACAACATCACTTGACAAATTTCATTGTTGTTTAATTTTATTTAATTCTATGTATTTTTTGCAGGATTGATTTACGATCTTTCTGGTAGCTACAACGGTGCATTTATCTTTCTCGGTGTCATGCAATCTCTGTGCTTGATTCCCCTCGTCTGTCTCAAGTATTTCAAGATCATAAAATAGGTAGAATGTTTTATTTTTAAACAAGTTTATACGTGTATACACTACACGCGTAGGCTGTTTCATCGGTTCTAGATTGCAATATCAAATTTCGAATCAGATACAGCTTTGAATGCAAGGCTGTCCACGCATACGGAGTCCGTCCACGCACACGCAGAACACCGATTAGCTGCGCATGGAGTCCGACGGGCTCCATGCGCAGACTCGGTGCGGGTGCGTGTGCGTTTGTATCGTCCTCCACATAATTGGACTCCGTGCCCGGACTCTCGGGCATTGCAATCAAAGCAAACACTCCGTCCGTTCATGGGGAATATAGGTAATTCCCACGGACCCACACAACAGTGTTCTTACCCCTCGTAACGTTCCAAATGCAACAACTCGGGTTACTCTAAAAAAGATTAGGACTACTATTTCAATAGCATCAGACATTTCATTATAAAGAAGAAATGCATTTTATTCTTATTAATGGCTGCACGCTTATCCAACCTTCATCACACCTGTATAGACTGTTTCACTCGACGAAGATCGGGGAAACTGATTTGCAAAACCTCAAACTTCAAACTTCGATCCTTGTCATTTGATTTGATGTCATGTTTTTACTGCTGCGACGCTCCAAAATTTAATAGTGGACAGGCGCTCGTCCAATACGGATAATTATTTGACGCTGTGTTTCAGAATTAATTGTTCCCCCGCCGGACAAGGTTGGCGTCTACATGGAGTCGTCCAAGTTATTTAGCAGGCTTCGCCTCGTGAAAAAGAAAAGTCAAAATTTCACCTCGTGATTTAATATTCTGCGACAGCGTACTTATACACCCAATATTTGTTTAAAATATACTGCAGGCGCGCTACATACTCATAACGCGGGGAATTTGACTCCCAAAATGGCGCAACCAAGTTGATCGTTTGTGAAGACGTCGGGTGAACTCAGTCAGTAGCCAAAAACAGCACATTCCCAATTTACTTGCATTTTATATAATAATAATAATAATAATTATATTTATTGAGCGTCCCACGCTGAACCAACCCCAAGGCGCTTTACAACATTAAAAACTAATTAAAAAGTAAAAGGAGAATTATTTTTAAAGACCTGTACAGCGTAACCCTATATAAACATAGAAAAATAGCCATATGGCAAATACATTATGTGTTAAAACAGTAAAGAGTTTTTGAAAAGATCCAAAATACATTACCAGTGTTTGTTACAAAATTAACCTATAAAAAAACCTAATTAGCTTGAACAAAATACAAATAAAAAATTACTAAAACAACGAAGCGAGACATTAGTTATAAATACAATCCCCAGTGTGGCTTAAACAAATTGTATCACTCTCTAATGAATCTGGCCTGGTCTTAATAAATCAAAACAGCTTGTCGTGCAAAACCAACACAGAAATTACAAACTTTATTTAAATAAGTGCAAGGCAAAGTTATTAAAGGTGTAACCCTTTATTTTTTAAATTGTCGATGTAATCCAGTGTCAAAGTTTATGTCCGCTTGCCCCGTAGGGAGTCGCTATAATGTCATTGATTTGAGAGTATACAAATATTGATCCTCAGGCTTTACACTTTGTCTTGATTTCAAAAAGCTTTTCTTTAAAAATGTGTTTCTTTATTTGGGTTAAGGCAATACTTTAAACATGAATGAGATTTGATATAGGTGAAAAAAAAAAGATTATTAGCTTGGTGGCCTGGGTTCTAGTCCCCAGAATCTCCCACCGGAGTTGGTATATCACTAGAAATAAACAACTACAGGTTTGGACTGGGCTATTTCTTTCTTTCTTTGGTGACTGCTTAATTCTTCTTTCAAGGAAATTTAAATGCTCAAGGAGACTTTTAGAAAAATCCTGACAGCAGGAAAAGATTGAGAAATCACACGCCTGTGTAAATGCCGACGTCTTTAGTTTTGGATTTGTAAACCTCAAGAAGCCATTTGGCAAGCAAAAAATGGTGAAAAAAAAAAAATAATAATATTCAGTTTTAGCAAAATTCTTTAAGCGAAATATGGATGCGGTGGAAATGGTGTACAAGAGTGTAAAACAGACTGTATTTGGGTGCGTGAAATTAAGAGCAAATATAAAAAATCTTAATCCAAAAAAGTACCGTATCTAAATTCATTCAAATGACTTACATAGCCCATAATATGCATGTCCCAATGCGCATGATCGGCGCGCAAAGGATTCTGGGTGAAATCCGAGTCCAAGCAACGCCGGCAACTATCGTGGCACGCTGATTTTGAAGCAATGTACACAGCTATAACTGTTATACTTAATGTGAACTACAGGATGGCGTCCAGATTGGCAGCTTAATTTATTCTTTAACAGTACTCAATTTCCCAAGATGCACTGCGGAATATTTAAAAGGTTGTTTTATGGGCTATTTGTACTTTGTAATTGTCAAAAGTAACACACACACAGTTTCTCGTTAAACTAATGAAATTAAACAAAATAGTTTACAATAGTAAAGGCCTACATTAAAAAAATTTAACCCTCGGAGAAGCGGGCCCTTTTGTATAACGCGTGTCCTCCAGGTGGAGGATTTTATCACCACTCAGTTTTGTAGGTCAATGACCCCCTCCTGCAAGGCCAAATCAATTTTAATCCCCACAGGGCTTTTGTCTGGGCCAGCAGTGTGTGTTTTTTACGACCTGTTTTAGCTCTGGGCGGCACAGGGTTGACACAAAGAGATAATGACACAAGGAGTTGGCTCACTAAGATATCAAGTTACAATTCCCAAGGGCATTGCTGTCCCTTGGGACTGCTGTCATTCAATAATTCTTACTCGGCAGTGATTATAGCCTGGCCAATGGGAGTCTACAGGCTTGTGGTGTATACAAGAGGTGAGGATTACAGAAAATCGTGGCTTTTTTGCCCAATTATGACCATATTTGGAATTTGTGGAGAAATTTTTCACCACGTTGCTTCCCCGAGGGTTTAATTATGTATTTTAGGGGGGTTGCATTATTTGCAGACATGAACAAAATTCAAGTTACTACAAAATAACCTATTTGACATATCCCAAGTATGCAGTAAAATCGTTTTGCCAGGTGTCATTTCATTTCAGCAAAAATGCATTGTTTTGAAGCGATGTTCGGCGACCATTGTTTGAGCGTGATAGTCTTAATACAACAAGGTCTGTCTGACAGCTTAAAATCGTCACCATTTGCTCTTATTTTTCTCAGCAGACAAGGACGCACAAATGTGAACAAGTCGGTGGAACGAAATTTCTTTTAAAATCCTACCCAACAAACGCACATATTCTCGAAAATTACGACATTTACCAAAGATGTAGCTTCCCCGTCTAATGATTGAATTTCATATTCAAGAAAATGCAATTATTTATTTTTTTACTTTTTATTTTGAATAAAGTTAACGTGATACTTCTACCTCTGACAGGTCAATCTTGATAACCATTTCGAACTTTAAGAAAATAATAAAAGAAGAAGAAGAAGAAGAAGAAGAAGAAGAAGAAAAAGGAAAACAATTTGTTTTTTGACGTGAGGCTAGAAACTTTTTTGTTCCACTTTCATAAGGACTCATCTGTTGAAAAATTAGTACATCAAAAAACTGAATTTGAAGTTGGAGCCCCTCTTTAAACTTGTGCAACTAAAATATTTTTTAGGAGATTAGTTGACAGTCATTTTAAGTCTCGTATCGAGACAGAGCATGCATGACTTTATGGTGGAGTCGGAGCTTTAACCAAAATGCATTTGTCTCCTCATGAACAAATCCAGACCTCCAAGCCTAGAAACATTCGCCCATCCTCGGTCTAGTGCTCCACTGAGGCCTGCTTGTCTGTAACGAAAAAACCCCAGACGAAACCACATAACGTAATTCACACGAAAAGAGGTTTTACGAAATGGTAGGCGATGACGAGTTTTGTGAACCTTTCAAATAACAGACGCTGGCTTTAAGAAATGGTAGGCATTTAGATGTTATTTTGGGCAAAATTTTCACGCACTATGGTTTCACGAAAATGTATACAGTGAAGTATTGTGTAACCATTTCACACATATATGTACACTGGTTTTAAGAGATGGCAGGCAATGAGGTATTGGGTGAAGTTTTCACAATAACGCACCTTTTACGAATTGGTAGGCATTAGGCAATGAGGTGTAATTTGTGTGAGCATTTGACACGACATGGTAGGCATTGATGTTACTTTTGGGTGATTGACTTTGGCACAGCTGCTGGTTTGACGAAATGGGAGGCAAAGACGTAGCTGTGAACTGCACCACAGCTTTGCAAATTGTCACGAAGAAGCAACTTAAATACAGGGTAAAAGCACGGTGGCGAACACACTCTAAGAAGGTGTTCCCCTCGTTGCCCTGTATGTTGAGATGGATCGGTGCTTCAAATACTTATGAACAAATAAACTCCAAAATGACCTTTCCTTAAAGGAACATTACAGAATTGGTAAGAAAAAAAACTTGTAAAATGTATTTTTTGATCACAGATTTACATAAAACTTACACGGTCTAATGATGATAATAGTAGAAAACATCCCTTGAAATATTTCTGTCTGAAATGCCATATCTGATGAGAAATGAATAAACTACTTTTCCGATTGGACTTTATCGCTCAGTGAGCGTTTTATTCATTTGTTGAATCTGTATGATTTCATGCAAATGTGTAATCGGTTTTTCACTATTTTCTCGTGACCCGGATGGCCGATCGATCTCAAACTTCTACAGGTTTGTCAGTTTATGTGTAATGGTGGATTACATAAAATGCTTTCACTGCCAGCAACTGTTTTGTTAGCAAAAACGAATTCTGTAATGTTCCTTTAAGTTATTGGTTTTTATGAGAAGCAATGTAGTGATCACTCTTTAAGATAGATTGTATCATACATAGACTAGCCTACTTACTTGCCAGAGTTGAAGACGTTGAGTCTTGAGGGATACTAACGGACTGAACTTTAGAGGATCGAGATTTGAACGAATTCCTCACCTGATAATAAAACACAAATGTAAAAAGTTCGGACGAATATTGCTGGGTGAAAACACAATTTTGAGTAGCTCTAAAATATCACTCAAAAATGTCTCTGGTCAGAATTGACCCCGATTCCGGGTCCGGGGGGAGGCTTACCAATTTCTCAGGCTGACCCAGAAAGTGGTTAAAAATGGGATGTTAAATCGGATTCTGCGTAATTTTGAGGTATTTGTGGGTCATTTTGTCACAGATAGGAACCGGTGGACCCGGATCCAGGTCAATTCTGGGCCCAATTTCATAGAGCTGCTTAAGCAGAAAATATTGCTTAACAATTTTCTGCTAAGCAGAAATCAGCAGGATACCAGTGACAAATTGTACAAGTGACATGGTAGTTTGGCCGGTAACCTTATTCTGGTAAGCATTATTTTGTTTTGCTTAGCTAGTTTTTGTGCTTAAGCAGCTCTATGAAATTGGGCCCTGATCTTAAGTTTGCAGAGAGCGAAGTGGCTTTCCCCATCGGATTCGCTTTATCAATACTTTTTGTTGTCTGAGTAAAATCACTAGTCTCTCGATAAGAAAATTCGAAACCTTACCTCTTGGTCAAAAATACACTGTCCGAGAAACACAAAGACTCCCTGGAAATTAACAAAAATAAACACAACAATTCGTAAACATAGAAACAAAAAATGCAGTTTAGGTGAGAATAATTTCCAGAACAGATAAAATATATTTGCGATGCCCATGTTTAAACCAACGCCTTTTCAATCTAATGGAGATTAATTTGTGTTTAAACAGAGTAAAGTGGAATTATCATTCATCTTTAAAATATGATTATTATCACAGTCAAAACTACAATTATATCATAGTCATGATCTTAGTACAATTGCATAGAGCTGCTTAAGCACACACAGTAGCTAAGCACAATTTTTGTTATTACCAGCAGAAGTACAATGTGATTGTCACACGGACAATCTGTGACTGGTATTCTGTTTATTAATTTGTTGCTGAGCAGAAAGCTGCTGAGCATAGTTCTCTGCTTAAGCAGCTCTATGAAATTGTGCCTTACAATGGAGGCAGGTCTGTAAATACATAAATTCTTTTCAGAAAAAAACCAAATTGAAATGGGAACAAACTTATATGACTGGATTAGTTACATAAATCCAGACGAATTGGCATGGACCGTACCTGAAAACTGTTAAAGATGACAAATGCATAAGCAAAGACAACAGTTTCTTTCCCCGTGTAGAAGAATCCAAGAACCCACGGTATTCCCAAAAGGGGCTCCAAAATGATGGCGAGTCGAAGTCCAGCTCTACAATCAAGAAATAATTGAGAGTTTACAAAAGGTGAGGGAATGCACCTTTAAACTAGGGGGTTTACTCGGGTTGAACTTCGTGTAATCTCAGGGTTTTCTCAAGGTACAACGAGGTTCGACGAGGTTCAAGCCCAAGTTACCTCTTGTTTAAAGAGGGTCTCCGAGGTCAACAATGAGTTTTGTGATGCACTCATTTTCCAATAAACATTGTCTTTAAAAATGGGGGGAAACTACACGTCTCAAACCTCACGTTAAAATGGTGCAAAATTTAATTTTACTTAATACTCTTTTAGAAGGTTAATTTGAAATATGACGTCATCGGACATAAAACAAAAGATTCTGTACATTCCAAGTGCACCGGTCACAGGGTCAAATTCAATGCTGGTTAGATTGGGTATCATCCAAATTCAGAATCGAACTGAAAATGTTCTGTACAAAAGTGTAAAGACCATATTTTGAAATGGACGTCATCGAACATGTTTGAATTTTGACAACAAATTCACTTGACAGTCATCAATCGCAGTGGCGTTTGACACCATTTTATTTTGAGGTTAGAGACTTGTAATCGTTGACCCATTTCTAGTCTCTATGACCCATTTCTATAAAAAAAAGACTCTATCTATTGGAAAATGAGTAGACCACAAAGCCCCTAATTTTTTTGTACTCTTCCATAATAATTTGTTTTTCTCTGCAGCTTACTAGAATAAAAATACATGCATAACACTTTTAGGTTAAAGCCAAATGAACATTATTACCGTTTGTAATAACCACAGAAAACTAAAAAGAAAAAACACCACCCCACAAAAAAAGACAAACAAAACCAAAACAACAACAACAACCAAACCATCAAACAAACAAACAAACAAACACAAAAACATAAAATTAATGTGTCGAGATTGTTCACTTTCACGAAGCAGTTCATGTAGGCCTATTTTTGTTCGAGAACCAGATCATTTGAAACCACTTACTTCAACTTCTTAGCCTCACTTTTGTCTTTGTTCGCTTTCAGGGAGAAGAAGATGGCGATGAGACGTATCAAGAAACAAGTATTCACCTGGAAGTAACAAACAAGTATATTCAGATATACGATCATCTTTAGAAACATTTTCGTCAGTGCTCTATGACAACATTGAAAATATTATGTTGTCTATTAAGATTTGAGCACCGAGGGTGTCTTAACATGAAACATGTATCACTAACAATCCTGATCTTAGCTGATCCAAGCTATTTTTATTTTATTTTTTTTAATGAGATATCGCCTAACTCACAAGGCCTAACGGCCACTCAAGGTGAGGGCTACACGTAACTGATTTGGGCTGTTGACCCAAATCAACTGACACCAGAGGCACGTTGCCACCTATCTGGGGCTGAAACAGAGTTACCTCCTTCACAGTCTGTAAGGATGTAGGCATGTGTATCATCCACTAGGAGCCTGGCTGGTAGAGCAGAATGCACTACCTTCCCAACTTTTTACGAAGCAATTATGGTTAAGTGCCTTGCTCAAGGGCACAAGTGTCATGACCGGGATTCGAACCCACACTGTGCTGCTGAACTAGACCACTCGACCACGACACGCCACAAATTAATAATTGAATGAATTCAAAGAATTTAAACTTCATTTATTCGTCAAGATGTGACCGACACCCTTGAAAGTGAAGGCTCCTGGGCACATTGGTGAATGATGCGTTCTGATACGGGATCTGTATTTTACAAATTAACAGGATCAACCCATAACACCCACACCAGATGTAGAAAAGCAATCTATTAACTCATAGTGCAGAATGAGATTTGATGGATGTGTATGGACAATTAATTGCATGCTTGTCAGGGTCCCCCTCACACTAGACCCTAAGCCTCTCAGATGTTACAATTCAGGAGGTTTACAGACTCTGTGCATCGCAACGAATACAAAACTACAGTGTTGGACACAATGTGGACTATTTCTTATTCCCAAATTTGTTGGTGATCGATCATCGTTGTGACTGCTTTCCTTCTCTCGAGAAAATTTGAAGGGTCAAGGAGATTTTGAGAAAATCAGGAAATAATCCTGAGAAATCACACGTCTGACAGTGTGAATCAAACCACCCGTTAGCCGTGGAATGAGGTGCATGCTAGTCTAGGTAACGACCAAATTTGTCACTAGCTAGACCAGCATGCACCTCATTCCACGGCTAACGCATGCGCACTGAGTATTTGCGAAGTAGTCTATGCAAACATTTAGTTCTACTCACTAGGATGATGGAAATAACTGGAGCAAGGAATGCCCAAACAAACCCATCAGCAAACGATAACCAGCATCTGTATAAAATAAACCAAACCTGTGTCAGACGGTAATGGGTAAGACACAATCCGTAAAATTACTCCAACTAGCATACTAGGTCTGTCCGTACAATCTTGCGTTAGTTAATCGTGGCTGAATAAACCCTAATACCGATGACGTCAGTTTTGTTAACTACTTTGCCAAAGGATGGGAAACCAGGTGTCTCTTAACTGTCGGAAATGCAGTACCCAGTTACATCACTTAAACCAGGCAGTAAACACATCGTGAAGTCAACAGTAGTAGGTCCATTCAACTTAACTCTTTAACTATTTTTTGTTTTAACTGACACGTCATTCCTTAAGCACTTACCTGCCATTTCCAGCATAACCTTTGAAATTCACCGCAGCTGAGATAGCCACTACTACAAAGGGCAATCCTGTGGAAATAAATAATTGAGGCAAGAATGGTTCAAATTACATTATTTTAACTCCAGATAAACTCATGAATCTCATGATCCCTGGTGTATTATTTCCGTTAGTCACAAAACAGCAACAGCAACATCAACAACAACAGCAACATCAACAGCAACATCAACAGCAACAGCAACATCAACAGCAACATCAACAACAACAGCAACATCAACAGCAACAGCAACAGCAACGACAACGACAACAACAACAATAGCAGCAGCAAAACCAACAACATAATTTTTGACAAAATCATTGCAACATTGTATTTTGTTTCATTGAGCAAGTTTATGAGAATCATCGAAACACCCAAGAAAATGAATGTAGTTGCAAAAACAATTTCAGAAAAATCAAAGGTTTTTTCCTAGGTTTTGCTTTAGTTCAAAAACTACTAATGGCCGGACCATACACATCTCTAGTCTCATCATTGTGGCCAGGCAATATTTTTTTAATTTAATGGCTCGTTTACTTTTAATTATTGGTTCTGGTGATTGCAGACAAAGTATTTGTTGGAAGGAGTTGAGCTTTTAAGAAAATATTCACCCCAGCCAATGAGAAGCCAAATGGGAAGTCGAATCTTCCAACGGAATGTTGGGGTGACCTTGACGTAGAGAAAAGCGCCCTCTAGTGCCATCCAAGTGAAAGCAGCCAGCAAGAAGTAGTGGAGCAAGATGGCGACTAAGGTGCAGCCAACCTGAGTGTGAAGAAGTTAAGAAGTAAACATTTTTTAAGTTTAAGTTCTCGTCACCCACTCTTTTACTCCCCAATCAAAGGACGTTTACAAAATAATCTCTGGCAAGAAAATGATCAAGTTACTCAACGCACTCTCATAATCATTACTGTACTTTTTAAGCAAATAACTGACAAAACAAATTTATGTGAGTTTCCTTTCCTATCTTTTGGCACCAAGATTTCTGAGAATCTTACCGCATTTTCGGTGTCGATGAAAAAGAAGATCACATCGGAGATCATCAATGCGAAAGCTAAATTAGCATGGGTTACTATTCGGATGCTTGTCAGCCTGTTAAATAAATAAATATATTATTACCAACCGAAACATCAATCAAACTACATAAACTTATAAAGACAATCTGCATCCCCCAAGAAAGATGCAGAATGTCAGATCCTACCACTAACAAGATTCGAATTTGGGTGGAATATCCATTAGACTGCAGGGCTTGTAGCTAAAACAGTTTACTGAACCAGAATATATTTTACAAGACCAGAATCAAGGTAAACTGAATAAGCTCTAAGAAAAAAATACCTCTCTCGTTTGTCTTTTGTGTGAGCTGTAAACTTTGATACTCAACAAAATTGAAGGATGTTTATCAGACTCACACTCGACATTTTGTTCTCAAAAATATTTGAAATGCCTGTTATTATTCAATTGAAAAACACAAGATCAGCGGGCTTGTCCGGTCGTGAGTTTACTGGCCCGATGTTGTCGTGTGCATGGTCCATTGTTACTTTTGTGCCCTGATTTATACCAACAATGGGTCAGGTTGAGGTGGAGTTTGCTAAAATCCCAGTAGTGCTTTTAAAACCTCTGACGAGGCATTGACACTGTAGTCAACAGTACATTTCTAAACCAAAAAATGCAGTGTACTCTGCCCAAAATTCGGTAAAAAACACTCAAAGTTCCCAGTTCACCATTGAGACCGAACCAATTAGCACGGCAAATGTCAAACTACCCTTGGCCGAATCTTTGATCAAAAACAATGATGTTAATTCATCGCCAGAGAGACGGCGTCTACCTGTTAAGCAAGTGTGTCATTTAGCAGTTTAGCAACGTAAAAATGTGTTTAGGCCTATATCTTGTGATCAAGTGAGAACAGCATTTCCCTGACCTTTTTTTCGTACTAAGTTATATTCATATTATTTCTGTCATGAGAGCGCCCTCTTGTGATCGAGCATGTAAGGCCAGTACTTACCGAAGTATCGTGTATACCATCAAAGTCACAGCAAGACACAGAATGGAGAAGGCCAGTCCGATTTGAGTCAGTACATCCAACACGTGAGTGTCAAAAGTTTGTTCAACCTGTACATACAACAATTGAAGTGGATTTCCAGACTTTTACTGGGTCTAGCAAAGCACATTCACACTCACTCACAGTAAAATTATACAACTACAATATGATTTTTCAAAACCATGTGACAAAAAGCACTTGTGGCCAATGAGAAAATGGTGCTGACCACATCATCCAACACAGGTCACACACCAGTTCACACTATCAACATTTTGTAAGTGGACATCTATACGTAATTTACTCTTAGGGACTCGTGCCCATGGGCTCGTGGGCGTGACGGTGTTATTTTTCTTTCTTTAAAAAAATAATACGTGTGTGAATAGAATAAGGACGTTCCATTAGTGCACTATTTCCTCAACTATTCAATTGTGTTAAACGAGATGACCTGCTGATTTATGTACCTTTTTGTGAAATGTACCCCGACCTACTCATTTGTAAATAAACGGGCTTAATCAAAGTGTTTTTTCTTTTTTCTTTAATGTTTTCACCTTTTGCTCATGATTGAAATAGCTTAGTCACAGGCTGGTTCACTTTTTTTTATTCATGAATTGTTTCTAAATTTTTGTTTTTACTTACCTCACTAATCTGCAACAAGACAGCAAAATGTGTGAGGTGATCACAACTGCATGTAATGTAAACACTGTCATTGCCGTTCCAATTCGAGTTCTCGTAACCATTGAAGTTCGAAACAGCACACCCCTCAGTTGCCCAATCACTGCATAAAGGTTTTAGTTAAAACAAATGCGCCGTATTTTTGACCGCGTGAGGGCGCTCTAAAAAAATTGTATCACTTCGGGGGTATAACTTAAGCAATTATCGTCTGCTCAGGTAGCTGTGTACAGTTTTAACATCGGCGTTCTGTCACTTCTGTGCGCGAGAGAGTTTAATCAGTGCTTCTAGAATCTAAGGTGGGTTAATAACGGCTCCTTTAAAGAAATAAAGAGACCTGCATCTAATCTTAAAAAAACATCAGAACTGGCAGTTAAGCGTGGCTCATCCTTTCATCTTTATACGTATAGAAACAACTGTTCTCCGCAAACAAAAACTGCTTCAAATACTTCCTCCAGACAGTTAAGGACTGAAACACATTACTACCAGACGTCATATCCATCAAAGAAAATAAGACCTTTAAAGGAGCCGTTATTACCTTAGATTCTAGAAGCACTGACTAAACTCTCTTCTTGCGCACAGAAGTGACAGAACGCCGATGCTAAACTGTACACAGGTAGCTAAGCAGACGATCAGTTATACCCCCGGAAGTGATAAAATGTTTTTGAGAGCGCCCTCACGTGGTCAAAAATACGGCGCATTACATCACTATAGAATTTTCACGAATAAGACTAAAGGTATAGGGTCATAGGTTGGCAAGTTATCAAAAAATCAATGACCATAAAAACTTCCTCGGTAAGAAGCACTGCAGCTGTTGATAGTATAAAATATTTTAAGAAAGGACTATATTAACATTTGAAAAAAGTTTGTGTATGATCATGATTCATCAAGTACAAACAAAAACTCACTTGTCTTGTCCTGAATTGAACGAGCACACTGGCTCATACCCAGGTATCTGTTAAAACAAAGCATAATTGTGATTAAACAAAAGTTCTAAATTTCTATTGGACTTATGACGATTACTTCCTGTTTTCTCTTACACTGATGTGTAAGCATAACGTATATGACCCCGATGCACATGATGTCATTTGAGTAGAGCGCCCTCAGCTTCAGGTCCTGAGAAGGTTGCTCGTCGTATGCGCCGCTGGTACATTATAGACGTGTTTGGTTCAATTGTTTCGTTTTACCTTGAAGATGGCGGCGTGACGACGTCAATGCATAAGGTCTCCAGCATACTTAGTGCAGTCCAAAATTATGCAGGGAAGGAGGGCATGCTCAACCTATGAATGGATGAGTATGTCTTCCTTCGTAAAGGCTTGGTTGTCAAACAAAAACTTATTTTTCTTTAATAAACAATCACACGTTTTTCGAGAAAAAAAAATGTACCATGACACCTCATTTGTAAGAAAACAATTACATTCAAAAAGTATAACAATTCCAATACAATTGAGTCCTAAAAATACATACATAAGATAAACTTACCCCTTGGACGGGAAATGTTAAGCTAATATGAGCATCACTGAAGTCGGTGATTTTCGACCCCTGTCCGTTCAACACGGTCACTTCGATTATTCGGCTGCCGAATGTTAGCGATTTGTCGGAATTGCCGCTACTGTATGTTGACCCTGAGAAATTACCGTGTGACTTGTAGACGCTTATGACAGTGAGCACTAA
Organism: Pycnopodia helianthoides; assembly: GCA_032158295.1. Classification (NCBI taxonomy): domain Eukaryota; kingdom Metazoa; phylum Echinodermata; class Asteroidea; order Forcipulatida; family Asteriidae; genus Pycnopodia; species Pycnopodia helianthoides. The sequence goes on from CM063262.1 coordinate 10,787,340, forward strand.
AAAAAATCAGAGTAATTGCAAAAATGAAATACAGTTATAAAGCTGAGCATACGGTTTACATTTATACTGAATTGTAAATTTTTTCCCTTGCACTGGTCCGAAGTTGAAAAGGGCGGCTCCAATGTCAAATTAAGTTTTGCGATGCACAGCATTTTTCCAACAGATAGAATCCTTGAAAAAAAAAACAAGTTTCCGACCTCATGTTAAAACGATGTAAAATGCCACTGTGTTCGAAACCTTTCAAGTGCAATTTTGGTCAAAGTCCAAAAACATTTCATGACGTCACGTTTCAAAAAGCCTGCACATTTTTTGTAAGGAGAATTGTTAAAAGTTTCTCTTCGGAATGTACAGACCAATTTGTTTTTGATTTTCGATGACGTCATGTTTCAAAAATGGCAATTTTACGCCATTTTAAGGTGAAGTTAAGTATTGTAATTACCCCCACCCCACCCCCCCCCCCCCCATTTGATGACGACTCCATCAATTGGAAAATGAGTGCATCCCAAAACTGAGTTTGACCTTGGAGTCCCTCTGGCGGGGCCCCCGTATGATCGTTTGTTGTTTTTTCCTTTAAAATCAACATTTTAGAACGTTTCATTTCCGGGAGATTTAATAAAAGCGCTATACATTATCACGTTTTCTCGAGAAACTGTTGTGCATCAACAAATTGCCTGACCTATGACCCCGCAGGAGAGATCACGTCCGCAAAAAGAAAAAGAATTGGGATATTCAGTTAAAATTGTCTGTTAAAACCCTCAGGGAAGCAAAGTGGTGAAACAAATTCTCCACATATTCCAAATATGGTCATAATGTTTTTCAATGGGCCAAAAAAGCCAATATTTTCTGTAATCCTCACCCCTTGTATACACCACAAGCCTGTAGACTCCCATTGGCCAGGCTATAACCACTGCCGAGTAAGGAGTAATGAATGACAGCAGTCCCAAGGGACAGCAATGTCCTTGGGAATTGTAACTGGATATCTTAGTGAGCCAACTCCTTGTGCCATTATCTCTCTGTGTCAACCCTGTGCCGCCCAGAGCTAAAACAAGTCGTAAATAACACACACTGCTGGCCCAGGCAAAAGCCCTGTGGGGATTGAAATTGCTTTGGGCTTGCAGGAGGGGGTTATTGACCTACAAAACTGAGTGGTGATAAAATCCTCCACCTGGAGAGAACGCGTTATACAAAATGGCCCGCTTCTCCGAGGGGTTTAAAAATATTTTATGTTGTTATTAAAACGTGATAATAACTTACGGCCACTGCCTGCAGATTCGATACCGGGGATTTTGACCGAATAAACCTGATTGTCGAGTTCCGTATCGATAGCGGTGTATTCACCTTTCTCTGTCTTCAGAGCAATTACTGTTACAACTGTGTGACAAAGCAATCAATTATTATAATCTTTTTTTTATTGGTAGAGTGAAGCCTGTAGAACACACAATTGCTCGGGTTAGATTACTGGTCTGGTACACCGATGAGTGATGAGTTCTATAAAGACCATGTTACCAGTGACATTACATTTTTTGAAAAAAGGCACAGAGCCTGGATTCTTGAAGGAATAGTTTTTGAGAATCTCAATAGAAAATATAACATGTAACAATTTCAAAGAAATTATTGGAAGAAAAATTAGGTCTTAAATTTTATGGCTATTGAATTGTCTGATTCTTATCAACTTTTGATAAGAAAGGGGCCCATGTATCTTGCCTCCTAGAAAAGCCCTGGAATATTAAAGGGCCATTTGTTTTTTTCTCTTTTGTTTTTTTTACAACAGTGATGGCGGCCAATGAAAGGGGTCTTTTATCAATCCTAGTACACAGGATCTACGGCTTATAGCCCCATCTGGAACACACATTTTTGTTATGGTAAATTATCTTGCTCAAGGACAAAAGTAGCAACGACCGGGGTTTTAACCCATACTCTGCTGATCAGAAACACCAGAGCTTGAAATCGGTGCTCTTAACCGTCGTCACTACCGTCCAACACAAACCTTTTTCCTCTTCTTCGTAGATTCTCGTTGCCCCACAGATATCTGTGTCACGATCTACATTCTCTATTTGTTTGAATATGTTAAGGTCTCCATCGTTTGAGTGTGTGATGTCTTCGCCTGAGAAGAAGTCTGCTTATGTTCAGACAGATAAGAAAATCATTAGTAAAACAATATTTCCGTCTCAACCTCTCAATATTAAACTCGGGGCATGCCAACCTTAAAACAGAAAGGGTTATTTTTGTGCTTTGGGCAATTCAATTCATATCATTAACTCAGGCAAGCAACGTGGTGAAAAAATTCTCCACATATTCCAAATATGGTCATAATTTTGTTTCAATGGGCCAAAAAAGCCACGATTTTCTGTAATCCTCTGCCCTTGTATACACCACAAGCCTGTAGACTCCCATTGGCCAGGCTATAACCACAGCCGAGTAAGGAGTATTAAATGACAGCAGTCCCAAGGGACAGCAATGCCCTTGGGAATTGTAACTTGATAACTTAGTGAGCCAACTCCTTGTGCCATTATCTCTGTGTGTCAACCCTGTGCCGCCCAGAGCTAAAACAGGTCGTAAATAACACACACTGCTGGCCCAGACAAAAGCCCTGTGGGGATTAAAACTGCTTTGGGCTTGCAGGAGGGGGTCATTGACCTACAAAACTGAGTGGTGATAAAATCCTCCACCTCGAGAACACGCGTTATACAAAAGGGCCCGCTTTTCCGAGGGTTTAACTTGTTTAAATATAAAGCAAGTCTTGATTCTTCAAGTTGGCACTAATAGAGGCCGTTGGCTGTTCAATGTTGATCAATCGGGTCTTGTTATTAACACATTTTCTGAATAATAACACGGATGGTCCTAATCGTCAATTAACTTTGTAAAAATAAATTCTTATCATTGGAAGTGGAGTTTTGTTTTTCTTAAAGAATACTAGACTAGGTTTCTAAACCAAGACACGGTCAATCGAAGCAGGCAATAACTCGAATGAAAAAAGCAAAGCCACTCTAGTAAATACAAATTGAATCTGCAATTACGTCGTGAGCCAAGGTAGAACTATTATAATTGGGTACTTTGTACTATTATATGACAGCAACTGAAATTGTTAGCACACGTACATGACTCAATTTACGATGTTTAACACAACTGTTAATACAACTGTTAATACAACCTTGAACTGTATAATTAGCCGAAGAACTCAAGAAACCTTTCTCCGCACAGGTCGATTTGCACAGGATAGTGGAGCCACCATAACCTCGTTCACGGTAGTCTGATATCTCCAACAACGATGAACGTACACAAGGCGACACTTGCCACTCTTTGATGTGCACACCGGCTTCAGTTTGAAGCAAAGGTCTCTGCAGTCGGCAAGCCGGCTGATAGACTTGCCACCTGAACCCAACAATATCGGAAACAGTGCTTGCTCTACACAGAAGGCGAATATCTGATTGGTTAAGACCTTCAGTGATGTTAGTAAGAGTGACGCCTTCCAGAGGGCTTTTCCGTTGTGCTTCATCTGCCCCTGTTAGCAAAACATCCATAATATATTGACCATTTTCAGTACTTGTTAAGACTTCCAAAACTGGTAAAATTTTGAAAAAGTGGATACATGTATATAGAAATCAAAAGCCAGGTATGGTAAACAAGATAACAGTGTTTTTGTGGCACGATGTTGTAGTAAGAGTGGAGCAATTTGCACCCAAATGTGGAGCAATTTGCACCCAAATGTGGAGCAATTTGCACCCAATTGTTGAGCAAGTTGCACCCGATTGTGCAGTAAATCCCTGACATTTCCTCCAAACGAAAAACATGAGCACCCAATGGGAGATGCAAAATAAACACGTGGGCTTACAGTTGGTTGAATAACATTAAGAGGACGAGGTAGAGAAGGTGAAGAGTGTGCAGAAAGCAGTGTAAGATAACTTGCTTCTTGTAGCCGCAATCCTCAGGCAGAAGCAAAAGCCTACATGTGATCGATTTCAAAAAATAAATAAAAATGCTTTCAAAGAAATACTTTCTATTGTTCAACATACCTGCAATTGTTAGGTTTACGGAGCAATTCATGCGTGTCCCTGGATCAAAGGTTGAACAGGTAATAACTGACCACTCAAAGCCTTCATTGAAATAATTCGTCATCGTCAACGTAGAATTCTGCATAAACTGCGATAGGGTGCCCCTCTGTGCGTTTGTTCCAGTGCTGGCATCTATGTTAACAACACCCAAGTGCCCGCACTGTGATGTAGTGACTTGCCACGAGTAGGATATGTTTGCGTTTCCTAGCACTGTGCATAAGAACTGACCATCTGACTCATGTGCACCGGCAGCCAACTGTTCGAGTTTCAACGAAGTGCAGTTCATTTCAGCAGCTCTTTCGTCTTCCACATTCTCCACTGAAGAAAAAACAGAGGAACGGTTCACCTTAAGTACTGTTTTGGAACAAGGACATTAAATGCGGTTCCAAATAGGAATCAATAATATTATACGACGCGGAAATAATCATTGCATGTAAACAAAAAAATCAAGCAAATGGTATATGAGCAATCGTTTTTCAGGTATTGAAAGAAGAGGCACGAAACAGCATTGGTAGCAAAAGTAGTTAACATCAACAGCACAGATAATGACAGTCAACACCAAAATTAGTTTCAGCTGTACATCTAAAACAACATAACCATCACAATCAATGCATTCACTATACAACTCATGCGCACGATCCATTTGACTAGAGTGCCCTAATTGGCCCATCCTAAGCGCCGCGCGTAGACATATGTGCGTTTTCCATTGTTACATCATCGCTCTACCTCCAAAATGGTGGCCTGATGATGTCAACGCGAAAAGTTGTCCATTTTAAGTGAGCTTCAGCACAAACACATATTATACAGACAAAGCAACAATGAAGCAAATTTAGGAACCTACATTAAATAAAAACACATGGCACGCACACATTTAGATCTCGACACAAATCAATGCATACCTGAAGGTAAAGTGAAATTGGCTGAATGATTTCCAGTGTTTCCCGGGATCGAGGTTGTACACATGACGACTGAGCCTGCATACCTGTGCTCACGGTAATTCAAAATGGTTAAAGTTGACGAGAAAACGCACGGTGATACCATGTTCCTTTCGATGAGCACACCGCTGTCTGTATCGTTGATCACCAATGGCTCCAGGTTTAAGACGTAAACTCGCCATTCAATTGATGAGCCAATGGCGGCACACAAAAGCAGTTTATTTGATTGATTGACCCCTTGAGTGACCTCTACAAGGCTGTCGATCTTTATCTGCTGCTTTACAGTGTCTCCATCTGTCTCGTTCCCTGCAAATTGAACGATAGTTTTGTTTTATTAAGAGTGCAGTTGCAGAATACATTGTGACTAATGTTGGAGACAGTTTGAGCGTGATTACATTTGAGGAGTGTTATTACATTTGAGGAAATTACCTGAGATAGTATAGTTTGCCGAATAATTTGCAGAGTTCTGAGGATCAGTCACTGAACACTCTATAATAGCGCCATTGTAACCGTCTTGAAGAAAGCTAAAAATAGTCAGTGTAGACGTCTGGACACAAGACGAGAGGGTCTTATACTCAAGGGCGACACCCTCTTTTGTGTCGATCCTGAAATTCTCCCAAATACCGCATCTTGACTGGTAGACTCGCCACACAATCATTGAATTGATTGTAGTAGAACTCGTACACAGCAGGTGCAGATTTGAATCATTCGCTCGTACAGACAGTTGTGGCAGTCTACGAATCGCAATATGCGTATCGGACAAGGGATGGGCTGTAAATTGATGATATTATGTCAGACAATAAAAGTATGAATTTGTTTAGTAATTTAGTTGATATTCTTAAAGGAACATTACAGAATTGGTAAGAAACAAACTTGTAAAATATACTTTTTGATCACAGATTTACATAAAACTTACACGGTCTAATGATGATGATAGTAGAAAACATCCCTTGAAATATTTCTGTCTGAAATGCCATATTTGGTGAGAAATGGATAAACTAATTTTCCGATTGGAGTTTATCGCTCAGTGAGCGTTTTATTCGTTTTTGTTTAACCTATATGATTTGAATGCAAATGTGTAATCGGTTTTTCACTATTTTCTCGTGACCCAGATGGCCGATCGATCTCAAACTTCTACAGGTTTGTCAGTTTATATATATGGTGGATTACATAAAGTGCTTACACTGCCAGCAACTATTCTGTTAGCAAAAACCAACTCTGTAATGTTCCTTTAAGTAATTTAGTTGGTATTCTTAAATAGTTATTTTGGTTTAATATTTAGCTTTACCATTACACAGGTATGTGATAAGCTTTGTACACTCAGTACTTTCCAGAGTAGTGTGAAAAAAAAATCTTCAGACTTATTGCTCGAGTGGGATTCGAACCTCGGGAAACTACTACAGTGCTTTACACGCATCGGTGTATGGGTAAAACCAAATAACAATATTTTCCCCGATGCAAATTAAACATCTATTATTTTGACTTTGGAGGAAAGCAAAACTCAATTCCTCCAGCTTAAATAGGGACGAGTATTTATGGAATTTTGTATCGTACATGATTTTACATTGACCGGAAACATTCCGCCGGTCAAAATGGTCTAATTGTTTAATCAAATTTCGATTTACTTTAAACCACTCCAACTATAACTTAGATTGATTGTTTAAAAAAGAATAAAATGGACGATTGCACTGAATTTCTAATGTCACTGCCATAGAATGAGTCTTACCCAGAGGCGTAATTTGTTTAGCATCTATTATCGAGGCTCCAGTGGCACTTGCTAGGCACTTAAAAACTGCGCCTTGATAACCGCGTTCAGCATACTCCGAGATTGTCAATTTAGACCTCTTCAGGCAGGGTGACGCAGCATGATCCTCGACTTTCACGCCGAGTTCCGTCATACTATGTAGGGTTTCCCAAACGTCACAAAGACTGAAGTGGACGTGCCAAGCTATGGACGGGCCGGAGGACGCACTCGCTGTGCACGACAGCTGAAGGTCGAGTTGGTTAATGTTTTCGGTCAAGCGCTCCAGACTGTGAAGTTGGAGCGTCCAGTCTTCAATTTGTTCATCGGTTTTAATTTCTACGAGTCAAATTCAATAAATAATCTAAGTCTCTTAAAAGATCCACACATGTGTTTAGTCTTCATTTGGACACAGATTTACTAAAACGTACATCACTTTAATGGAAATGTTTCATAGCCATTTAATGACTGCAGACAATTAAGAAGATGTTATCAACTAATAGCTGGCACTCCGCAATAACATAAGTGAAGTACCCGGATGTCAGACAAATGTGTCAAATTTCACCAACATGCGTGCGCATACATCTCTAGGTTTTATGTTTACTTGCATGTACTGACCATACTACTAGTGCAGTTTGGCGCGTGAGGATGCGGTGGTTTCGTAAATGGTTAAATATTTGTCTAACAGGGCCCAAATTCATAGCGCTGCTTAACCTTTAGCAACATTTGTGTGCCTACTGTAGCAGAAAAAAATTGCTTAAGCGTAGGCGAAGATTAGGTAGCCATCTTGCGTGTTCACCATGGATTTGCATTGTAACGTCATTCATTTTCATACAGTAAGCACTGAATGGTTTGTATGCCTTTTCCTTCCCTTGCAGTTAGCAGCACTATGAAATGAAAAATCTCACAGTTTTTAAATTATCAAAAAACGCGCATGACTAAGGTCGGAAATCCATGAGTCCGTAATGCCGTGTGCGCAATGTGTAGTGCGCAATGCGTAGTGCGCAATGCATAAAAAAAGAGGGAAAAAAGTAATTATGTAAACAAATAAATAAATATATAAACACCAATTTTATAAAAGTGAGCAAGGAGATGAATGCTGCCTACCGGGAATACTGAAGTTTACTTCGACACGATCATTGCCTGGTGTGAAAGTTGAACATTCCACTACAGAGCCACTGTACCCTCGCTCACGGTAGTTCATAATCGTAAGGATAGACAACTCGACACACGGTGACGGACTGCGCTGCTCCATATAGACTCCGTCCTTAGTTTCGTTCTTGAGCAAACTCTCCCACACACCGCATTTAGATCGGTAGACTCGCCAAGAAATGGTGGGACCGGTGAAGGCATTTGCTGTACACTGAAGTTGTATATCAGAATAATTTGTGGCCGCTGATACATGCATGAGATCGGCATTTAATGTCCAGTCTTCTGTCGTGCTTGCAGAGTTACCTACAATTCCATAAGACAAGAGAGATTTCAAAATCATAGACTGGCAACACATTTTGTTCATTGGCCCATGATCGACGCTCAAAACAATAACATATAAATTCTAAAACATGTATAAGAAGTACAGACTATTAACAAAATGATTCACGTTTTTGTTACGTCCTCTTTAAACCACACTCATCGGAAGTCCAAAAATCTTATTACTACTATCAATCAATTAATCAAGCATCGACCTGCCTGCAACGGTTTTTAACCCTATCGGGACGGGTTGGGGGAGGCACAATGTGCCCCTAACCACATTGTTAACGCTGCATCCGATCATACCAAATTGTCTGCTTTTCCAAATATTTATCTAGAGTCATATGTAAAAAGAAAGTTGCCATCGGGGTTCAGGTGTTCCAACAAATTGCCAGGCCAAGAAGTACTATAAAATCATCAACCAGGTCTCATCATTGCATCCTGGGCCCAGTTAAAATACGAAATGCCACGTTATTCATGATGTCAAAATAAACAGGTTTGCAAAGTTTTACAGCATTTGGACAACAAATACGAAATTTATAGGGGAAAAACTCGTTTGTTACCAAAATTGTTGTCCTGATGGCAATTTTTGATTTTTTCTTGCGTCAGCATTAGGGAATCGCTAAAACGAATATTTGCTGCAAGTAAAAAAAAAAAAAGCACGAGAACTTTGGAAAATATTGGCCCCTCCCCCCTCGGTCCCCGTTTGTAAAAAGAAGAAAAACATAAAAGTCCTAGCTTTTTGGTGCAAAATAAAATGAAAACAACAAACCGCTTAAACGGGGAAATGTGTAAAAACCCTACTAATTAGTTTCATAAGTCCTTTTGGTAATTACCTGGGATTATCAGGTGAGCCGAATCCGTTGCGTCATCGTTTGGTGTTGCAGTTGAACAAAAGATAGCTGAACCCTCATAACCTCTTTCCCGGTAGTTAAAAATGGTCAGTGTAGACGTTTGCATGCAGAATGATGTCTCGTCTTCTTCAATACGTATTCCAGCGTCTGTATGGTTGCGTAAACTCTCCCAAGCTTTGCATCTTGGTCGATAGACGCGCCAGGTAATGAAAGAATCATCAATGGCACTGACTCTACACTGGATCCTGGCATCTGATTGGTCAAATGGTAAGAGTGGCTCCAATTGCTGAACTTTCAGACTCCACTCATGACGTAGGACACCGGAGTCGTCTTCTGAAATACGTTAAAATAATATTGTGGACAAACGGAAGTTTGAAAATTTCGAAAACGTATACCTCAAGAACTACTTATCATTTTAGCATAAAATTTTCAACAGGCTATAGATCTGTGAGCCTGCTCAAACTTTTGCACAGAAATGACAACCTTTTAACTTGTGATCAATAAAAAATAAATTTCCATTGAAAAATAAATTAGCTTCAGTGAATGGCATACTTGATAGTTGAATTTGTGAGTATTTCAAAGCCTCGTTTCGAGATCTGCAGTCAAGATGAAAGGGAAGTCGAAAAATATTGCTTTGCAAGAAATGACAATAGACCCGTTGCCCTTGCAAATGTATCAATAATGACGTCATCGAATTACACACCGTCCTCTTGTGACAAAGTATTGATTCATAAAATCGTAACTTGTAACAGAAATAAAATTTAGATCTTCCACTCTTTTGTCTTTTAGAAAGGTTTGAAATTAGTTTGTCACGCTACTTAAACGGGGCCATCTGGTGACGTCAGCCTAGAATTGTTAATCTTGAATCATGAATCTTGAATCATGAAGAATAATTAACATAATTCATCGAACAAAAACACGAACACCTTGTTTTTGTGATGTCACAAAAACTGAATGTTTAGCTATTATTATTATTATTATTATTATTATTAAGGGACATTACATATTGCATATAATTATGCGCATACGTATGTGATGTCAAAATGTTCGCGAATGTGTGCGCACACGTATGCGATTGTTTTTGCATGGACGTTAGTTTTATTGCAGACCTTGTCGCACATAATATTTGAGATGATGTTATGGCTGCGGACAAATTGTTAGTGACCTAGGGAGTACGTGGCACTATAGCAGGAAAGTAGTCAGGCCGCTGTAATTATGGAAATTATTTTGGGGAGGCAGGCGAAGCGAGGTGTTTTTCTGAATGGCGAAAATTAGCCTGGTGCCAAGTTCCTGGGTACATATATTGTATGTGCCATTAGTTTTACATTCAACAGACCAATTATAACAAATACCATGATATAGTGATGAGGCCGTGTCCGAACTGGCGGCTATACCGCTAGGGCTAGATTTCCGCGTCATCATGCGTTGAAGTATAGGACATCCTTAGCAACACCCTTAGCAACAGTGGTAGCCGTAACCGTAGCCGTAATATTGGATACGGCTTTAGTTTAACATTTCAGACGATGTACTGTATTTAAAAAAAATGGTTCGTCTTTTCCCCCATTCAACAACAATGGTTCGCTTAGAAAATTTAGTATCATTCTTGCCACTAATTCCTTGTATTAATTTCTTACTTTTTACTTGAAGACAGTCTTCCTTGGGGTACTCTTTAACTTCCACCTCGCACATTGTTAGTGATCTAGAGTCTGCTGTAGAAAAGAAGTATATGACATCCTTAGCAACACCCTTAGCAACAGTTGTAGCCGTAACCGTAGCCGTAATATTGGATACGGCTTCAGTTTAACATTCAAGACGATATACTGTATTGAAGATTTTTTGTTTCGTCTTTTTCCTCGTTCAACAACAATGGTTCGTTAAGAAAAATCGAGTCTCATTTTTGTTACTAGCTCCTTGTATTAATTTCTTACTTTTTACTTGAAGACAATCTTCCATTGGGTACTCTTGAACTTTCACCTCGCACAGTGTTAGTGTCATAGAGTCTGTTGTAGGAAACTCGATGTCCACACTGACGTACCGGGCAATCACGGGCGGGTCGCACAAAATCGGTATTTGTGCCCCAGGGAGCGATGCTTGGTCTGATGTCACTGGTAACCCACACGCAGTATTGTTGAAAATGTTGCTCTCCATGCCCACCCTTATGATTGCGCCAAATAAGCGACTACCTGTCAAAGAAAATTCAACTTTGTATTTTACTCACCTGAATGCAGGATGTACGTCTTGTTAAATTCAAACCATTGTCTTAAAGAAAGAGAATTGCTTGATGTTTGTCAATTTTTTCCCCTACGAATAGGACAACCAATGTTAAAGGAACATTACAGAATTGGTAAGAAAAAACTGGTAAAATATACTTTTTGATCACAGATTTACATAAAACTTACACGATCTAATGATGATGACGGTAGAAAACATCCCTTGAAATATTTTTGTCTGAAATGCCATATTTGATGAGAAATGAATAAACTAATTTTCCGATTGGAGTTTATCGCTCAGTGAGCGTTTTATTCATGTGTTGAATCTATATGATTTCATGCAAATGTGTAATCGGTTGTTCACTATTTTCTCGTGACCCAGATGGCCAATCGATCTCAAACTTCTACAGGTTTGTCAGTTTATGTATATGGTGGATCACATAAAGTGCTTACACTGCCAGCAACTGTTTTGTTAGCAAAAACCAATTCTGTAATGTTCCTTTAACGGTTTTGGTATTTATTGCATTTACGATGTTGTTTGACTTACCTCCCGTTTAGATATCAAATGAATAGCGCCCCCGTTGGTCAGGTATAAATAAGTTAGTATCGTACGTCAATGACTAAAACACTTCATTAACAACCATTCTATACACTCGGTGGCTACTAGATAACACAACTAGAACTCCAGATCAGGGCCCAATTTCATGGCTCTGCTTACCGTAAGCAAATAATCAGCGCTTACGGAAGCAGGGAATTTTGGCTCACGTCAGGCGTATCTCACTGGTAAGCTGGGAATTTCTTCTTGTGCGCTCGCGTATTACAAATTACTAGGCATTTTTTCGCTTACACGGCTGCGCTTGCCCCGTAAGCGATGAATGTTTATCGCTAGCGCAGAATTCGAAGGTAAGCAGAGTCATAAAATTGAGCACTTGCCTTTCATAGTAATCCTTAAAGGAACATTACAGTATTGGTGTTTGCTAATAAAAAAAATAAAAAAAACAGTTGCTGGCAGTGTAAGCACTTTATGTAATCCACCATATACATAAACTGACAAACCTGCAGAAGTTTGAGATCGATCGGCCATCAGGGTCACGAGAAAATAGTGAACAACCGATTACATATTTGCATGAAATCATATAGGTTCAACAAATGAATAAAACGCGTACTGAGCGATAAACTCCAATCGGAAAATTAGTTTATTCATTTCTCATCAAATATGGCATTTCAGACAAAAATATTTCAAGGGATGTTTTCTACTATCATCATCATTGGACCGTGTAAGTTTTATGTAAATCTGTGATCAAAAGTATATTTTACAATTACCAATTCTGTAATGTTCCTTTAAATGTCTCTCCAAGGACCCAATGAATTCTTAAATATCAAAGAACTTACTACAACAATCTCCTCTATTGACAAGGGTGATACGACCGAGGCAGTGGTTTGCTCCAAGGTCCACCTTCCACCAGGGATGAAAACTCTCTTCTATAAAAGGAAAACATTGGGAGAGGTCTGGATTGCATGATTTGTGGAATAGTTTCATGGTTGGAACCCAATGATTGCGATCGTGCAGATTCATTAATAAAAGGAAATATGAAAAAAAAACAAAAAAACGTGCAGGTGAAGGGTTGAGTTTGACATTGCGTATACAAGTACATGACGACAACAATATCAAAACAAGTACAAATGCCAAGTTTCTGTGTTGTTTGCCCCCAACTTGTCCTCTCTTCTAGCCACCAATGTGTTTTGCATCTTGAAAACATATTTAGATTTCATACTTACCGGTGTGGGAACAAGACCCATCAAGAAAGCGTGTGTTTGAGTTGCCGTCAATTGCTCGAGCTGCTGAATAAACGTCGTAGTCCGAGACCTGGCTGGCTTGCATCCCTCGGAGGTCCAATGCTGCAATGAACATGACAGTATTTATTAATTGTATACATATATACATAGGC
>CM063262.1:10800650-10881052 GCA_032158295.1 Pycnopodia helianthoides
GCTTCTCCCCATGTCGACGTGAAGAATCATGTATTGAAAAAAACATGCTTTTAAAAAGTTTGGACGAAATCGTTTCCTGGTTTACACTGCATGGCAAGAAGCAGAAAACGCCATAGACCCGCCTGAGTGATATAGAGAGATTTTTTACCAATCCAAGGACATGCAAAGAAAGTACCTAGTAATAATACTATAGCCTATAGTTCAAAAAGCTTGAAGTTCTGTCAGATATAAAGCTTCTCCCCATGTCGAGTGAGAATCATGTATTGAAAAAACATGCTTTAAAAACGTTTGGACGAAATCGTTTCCTGGTTTACACTGCATGCAGAAACGCATAGACCCGCCATAACAATTTTCCATTCCAACTTGACAATCAGGACCAGTAGTCCCAACTATAATATAGTTGGGATGATAGTCAAGTTGGGACGTAACACCAAGGCAACAGCAAGTAGTACTATAAGTAACAGTGAAAAGGGCCTGTATCATTCAGTGTATGTAAAATCTTCCTCCATGGGAAAAAAAATGATTGACAGTGAAAAATAAATATTGTCTATACAAATGTAGGTCCCCGGTTTGAATGTGTTTGTACTGAGGTTGAGGAATTGTCATTGAGGTAGAAAACCTCCGAGATACTTGCCCCATCAACAGTGCCAATACGATGGGCTTAGGCTAGACCCAGTAACTGGGGCGCTGTACTCCTTTTTCAAAATTTTGACATTATCTGTCGTACTAGCGCCCCAGCGAAACCTACCAAAAATATGGGGAAGTGCAATATTTTCATAAAAAATCAGAGATGTCACACCAAAAATGCCCCAGAATGACGGAAATACCCAACGAATTACCTTCAAAACTGCCAACTGGCCTCTCCATATGTTTAAGATGTAACACCAGGCATGAAATTGTACTCACGGAAATTTGTCCGGCTAAAAAAGGATGATTTTTGAGACATTCCCGGTTTCCGTTGATCATGTCCAGCCATCGTTTTCATGGCTACCCTGCGGGGGTCCTACTAAAAGCCGACAACACGCCGACAACAAGTCCAGAGTGCCGACAACACGCCGACAACAAGTTTCAGATACCTTAAAACCAGCAAATAAACCAAGGATTTATTAGAAATATGTGTACTATGTAATATTAACAAATATGTGATGGCATAACTTCACGAAAAGTCCGAATTTTTAACCAGAAAAAACACGAAAATACACGGAGTGCGGTCGGACGCCATCTTGGCCTAAAAACCGTGTTTCGACCATTCCATTATGATACAGGTAAAATGTATTTAGCGCTTACAAAACAACAGAGGGCGGGCGTCATCCCACGGCTTATTATTGCTATTGGCATAATAATTACTAGGCCATCACTACACCCCCGGATGTGTTACCCCCGTATCATAATGGAAAGGTCGAAACACGGTTTTTAGGCCAAGTTGGCGTCCGACCGCACTCCGTGTATTTTCGTGTTTTTTCTGGTTAAAAATTCGGACTTTTCGTGAAGTTATGCCATCACATATTTGTTAATATTACATAGTACACATATTTCTAATAAATCCTTGGTTTATTTGCTGGTTTTAAGGTATCTGAAACTTGTTGTCGGCGTGTTGTCGGCACTCTGGACTTGTTGTCGGCGTGTTGTCGGCTTTTAGTAGGACCCCCGCAGGGTAGCCATGAAAACGATGGCTGGACATGATCAACGGAAACCGGGAATGTCTCAAAAATCATCCTTTTTTAGCCGGACAAATTTCCGTGAGTACAATTTCATGCCTGGTGTTTACATCTTAAACATATGGAGAGGCCAGTTGGCAGTTTTGAAGGTAATTCGTTGGGTATTTCCGTCATTCTGGGGCATTTTTGGTGTGACATCTCTGATTTTTTATGAAAATATTGCACTTCCCCATATTTTTGGTAGGTTTCGCTGGGGCGCTAGTACGACAGATAATGTCAAAATTTTGAAAAAGGAGTACAGCGCCCCAGTTACTGGGTCTAGGCTTAGGCCTACACTACCTACCCACAGACACCAGGCATTATCATATTCGTCAAATTATTGAGTAGAGAGAGTATGATGGCTAGTGACGTATACACGTTATAGATCCCCATGCAAAAGTACATGGACACCCACTACATAATTCTACCTCCATGCATGTATTGTACTATAAATCGACCTACCTTGAAGTTGGATTGTAACTGTAAACATCACTAGCACCAGCAGTATTGCTGATGAATATGAAGAAGATGCAGAACCCTTTCGCGGTAGCATGGTGAATATAATCACATCTGTATTTTTCAAATAAATACAAAGTTACTTAAACGGTGATCCACTTAAACTGCTTACGCGAAATATAACAACATGTTCTGCTCAATTGTTTTGCGTACACTGTGTTGTAGACCAAGCTGAAGCTAGCCGCGAACGCCTAGCCGCGAATGCCAGCCTAGTCTTGGTTAAGACTCTCCTGTTATTAATACCTTCCCACGATATATCCATCGCCACGATATATCCATCGCCACATCGCCACAAGAGGGCGCGCTCTCCCCATGGACCGATCATGGGCTCATTCGCTAAAGACCTTTCCGGGTGCACCCCACCAAATAGGAGAAAACAGAGCGTCGAGCTCATTAATATTTTGTAGGCCCATTCTATATTAGACAGATTTGAGAGCCCCCAGAAAGTGTTTCAGTGTAAAAATGTTGCCCAATTGTGACCTGGGGGTCGTTGACTTCCAGCTTGAGGTATTTTGGATGACATAGGCCCTGAAATAAATGGTCCTATTTGCTGAGAGGTGTAGGGACATTTTTCAAGATTGATGCTCGGACGTTTTGAAAATTAGACCTGTGAAGGGGTGTTTTTACTTGGAGGGAGAATAACTCGACGGGCCCAGGGACTCCCCATATAAAATTGAGCAGAGAATAAAAGTTCAAGAGTCAATCAATAATTTTCCCTTTCAAGTTTAAAGCTGTGAGACTTTTAAGTATTTTTCGTGTATTTTTGAATATTTAGCATTTTGCACTGTGTGCTATGGGAGATTATTTGGTGGGGTGCACCCTTCCATTGTTGATAAACAATCCGCGCTGGTTGGCATGGAAGGCCGAATGTTAGCAAAACACTCAATCATGTTAATAGATGTTTCAACAAAATTTTAACATTTTCTGCAAACTTTCAACTAAGTAAAGTACCTCTCATGATTGGTTGCTTTGTTTCCAAAAAATTCAACACTATTTTTGAATATTTGTGTAACATTGTTAAAAACTGTGGCGATCTGTTTTTGTTTTGCATTTCTGGCTTTCCATAGTTTTCCGACCTCGGTTGGCAAAATCTTGGGCTGTGACGTTGCAATAGAAAGGTCTATGATAGCGGTTCTCGGGGCGATAGCGGTTCGTGGCATTGATCTACATTATACTGACTGGATAGGACGACTGCGCGTAAATGTAGCGAACGCGCGCGTTTGCAAGTGGGGCTTTTGAATTTAAACGGAGAGGCGGCGCACAATCTGCATGCAACGCAAATAAATGATTTTCGGGGTCGTGGAAAAATATTGCTCCGTTTTTTGCCGTATTTAAAGGTTTCGTTATGTAAAACAAGGGATGACACCGTAGTCAAACACAAGTTTTATGCTGCAACTATGGTAAAGGTTTGTGTTGTGGTAGGTTGCTCTTCTTCAGGAGTTATGTACGGACGAGAAATCGGATTTTCTTTCACAGGTAAGTGGTGTAGTCTGCTAAAAAACCGAACACTGACACATTTAATACTTGATCATGCTGTTTTCAAAATAGTATTTTAGGCCTGTAGGCCTATATTATTTTTTTTAAATATAAACTTTAATATATTGTATAAGTGTTCGGGCCAACAAGGGTGAACACCTTTTGTTTGGGTTTTGTTTTTCTGTGTAGGTGTAAACTTCAATGCTCAATTAATTAAATTAAATTTGATTGAATTCAAAGTTGTTAATTGTTTGTTTTTGACATTTTCTCGTGATTGCCTGTATGAATTTTTTAGGAATAAATTCGTTGGCAGACTGAACCTTTATGTTACGTTTTCCTGCTTATAGTCTTCTCTTCTCTATATCATTTTTACGTATTAGTGTTTCTGTTTCGTGTGTAACTAATAATTAAATTTCTGATACGATTAATACACAGTTAGGGTTTGTTCAGGTTTAGTTTCCATGTGGCAATTATCTAAATTTCTGATTGTAAAACAAAGCTAAACTGGCTCCTTCTTGAAAAAAATCATCATTTTGTATTGAATAAACCACTATCTATGTGCGAGAGTCTTGTTTATTTATTATACGGTCACATTAGCCACAATTTATCTTATCCCAAATTTATTGGTTTTCTAAGATTGGACCTCGAAGTTTTCTAATGTGCTTGATACTTTAAAAACAAATATGCGTTCATGCTCTTGGCCTATATAAATTGATTAATGAAATATCAATCTAGATTAAGAAACTCTCTCCAAAGAGAAAAATTATTATAAACCTTCAACATGCTCATCATCACTACAAGTAGGGAGCCTACTTGTACTATTACTGCATCCATGCTGGGACCGCGGCGCTTGCGTACTTTCACGCAAATACCCCGTTCAGCGACTACGCGCTTAGCCATAACAACGATCATCGAACGTGCACAAACGCGCTGAGTTGTCCTATCCAGTCAGTATAATGTAGATCAATGGTTCGTGGTTGATAGCGCCCTCTAGTGGGGGAGCTTTCGGCGCTTTCAAGATAATAAACAACAGGAGAGTCTTAACCAAGACTAATGCCAGCCGCGAATTCCCAATTTACGGCTGCAATTTCTAGCCGCAAATTCGCGAGGCCGGCCAGCCGCAAATAGACCCTTCCCATGAAATATGCTAATTACATTCACGCATGCGTACAGACGCTGCTGGTAGGCAAACGCCATAGAGTTGTGCACAAGGCAGACGCACAAATGCGTGTGCGTCTGCCACCATCAGTCCCATGCAAAAAGGCGCGATGTTCACTCATTTTGCCAACCAGTAGGGAGAGTGCGCATGCGCGATGTCCCATTTGCATATTTCATGGGAAGGGTCTATTACCTAAACAAAACCAGTCGGAGAAAGCGACAAAATTTACTACACTTATATTATCACATTAACCACTATTTCTTATCGTTAACTTTAGGTGGTGTGTTTTGTGGGTACTTTTTGTAAAAAATGTTGTCATAATGAACAAATCAGGACCAAATTAAGTCAAGATAGTTGACTAATTAATGGTTTATTCGATCCTAAACGGTTAATGGCCCTCCCTATCAACTTTCTCAAAATTTTCTTTCTTTAAAAAAAAAAGCGTCACTTTAAAACAAAATGTACCTCACATTAATTATAAACAATTTGTTACTATTATTTTATCTTAAAGAAAACTTTTAAACACGTCTAAATATTCAGTTGCAGCTCATACAATTAACTAATTAGTGCCTAATTACATGACTTCATGATGTGGTTTTGGTCACTTTTGTATGCCTTGGATTTTCACTTTAAAACATTCGGAAGAGCGTCAACTTAAACAAAATGTTCCTCACAAATACTTCATTTTTAGTATTTAATCGGAAAGAACACATTATAACACGTCTAAATATTCTGTTGCAGTTAATTAAATAAACTAATTAGTGCCCAATTAAACCCCTTTATATGATGCTGATTCCGTCAGTTTTGAACCGAATTTGAACTTAAAAATTGGCGAAGCGCGTCGCTTTAAAACAAAATGTACCGGAAGTCAAGATTGAAACTGAATTGAACCTTGAAACTCATCAGACAATTGAACCACAATATGAAGACGGCACAGTTTTCATTACGTCACGATGACGTCATCAGGTGTCAAATTACAAGGTTTTTAAAGTTGAAAAGTGACCATTTGCTATGTGCTGTATTTCAATGAATTTAAAAGCTATTATGTTCATAATTGGGCATCTGATAGTTCAAGACTGGGGCAACATTTCAAAAGTTAACGTCAAAATCTTATGACCTTTAGTTCCGGTCGTACCGGAAGGTCAAAGTCTGCCTTTGTTTTTGTTTTCATTTTTCGGGCATAACTCAAGATTGAAACTGAATTGAACCTTAAAACTCATCAGGCAATTGTACCTCGATATGAAGACAACACATTTGTCATGACGTTACGATGACGTCATCGGGTGTTGAATTACAAGATTTTTAAAATTGAAAATTGACCATTTGCTTATTGCTGTAGTTTCGGCAATCTTTATACTACGATGTTCATAATTGGGCATCTTTTAGTTGAAGAATGGGGCAACATTTCAAAAGTTAACCACAAAATCGTATGACCTTTACTTCCGGGTCGTTACCCTGGGTCGAAGTTTACCTTCGGTTTTTTTTCTTTCAAAAATCTGTTTTTTGCCTTTTTTACAGCATAACTCAAGATTGAAAGTGAATTGAACATTGAAACTTGTCAGACAATTGAACCTCGGTATCAAGACGAAACAGACTTGATGATGTCATGATGACGTCATCAGGTATCAAATTACACTAATTCAAAGTTTAATATTTGTAAAAAATCATAACTCCTGAACCACATGTAGGATTTTTACAATCTATAAAACATCGGACAGGTCGTTGAAAGTTCAAAAAACGCTACATACAATTTGACCCCATTTGACCTTGACCTCTGGTTCAAAACGGAAGTTGAAAATTTCAAAAATTCATATCTCAAAAACTACTGATCATTTTAGAGATTTTTTTGTATTAGGTTGTAGAACGTTAAGCCTGCTCAAACTGTTGCACAGAAATAACAACATTTTGATTTTTACATCTGGTCGAAAAACGCGCACGTTTAAGTTAACCCGCATTGACGACGCGCGATGGTGAAAGAACACACACGTAAACATAGGCTGTACCTGTACAGCCACACATATCTCACGTAACAGTTGACCGTCAATAAGACGGTCAACTAGGGTCAACCTCCTCTACACGTGCACTGACACGTGCAGTTTCATTGACGTTCTATGTTAAATGCATGTGTGATTATTTTGCACGTAAATGTATTGTGCTGTGGGGACCATGCTGGAATACATTCCGCATCCGTCGGTGTTAGAGCTCATATTTCACCCCAGCGGATCATCCATCTAATTATTTGAAAAATTCTTAACTCCTGAACCACACGTTGGATTTTAACCATTCAAACATCATCTGAAAGGTCTTGTTAGACTTATCACGTGCTACACAATATGCGACCCTGTTTGACCTTGACTTCCGGTTAAAGTCGAAAATTGATATTTAATGTTTCATTAATTACAAATCCTGAACCACATGTTTTATTTTTATCATCTATAAGTCATAAGAAAGGACTCAGAAGACTCCATCAACGCTACCAAGTGTGACCTCATTTGACATTGCCTTCCGGTTCAAAACGGAAGTTGAAACTTTATATTTGAAAAAATCAAAAGTTCTGAACCACATATTAGATGTTTACAATCCATCCATCATCTAAAAGGTCTTTTTAAACTAATCACGCGCTACACAAAATGTGACCCTTTTTAACCTTGGCTTCCGGTCTAAACCGGAAATTGATGTTTAAATTTTGAAAAAATCATAACTCCTTAAACAGGCATTGGATTTTTCAATCCATATATCATCTGAAAGGTCATAAATAAATTGACACGCACTATTCAAAATGTGACCGGTTTGACCTTGACTTCCGGTAAAAACCGAAAGTTGAAATGTCATGTTATAAAAATTCATAACTTCTGAACCACATATTGGATTTTTACAGTCTAAACATCGTTGGGATGATATGTAACAACTTAAGAAACGATACAGAGAGTATGATCTCATATGACATTGACTTCTGGTTCAAACCGGCAGTTGAAGTTTTATATTGAATGAATATAACTCCTGAACCAGAAATTTTGTCACCAATTCAATCAATCACAACTTTAATGAAATTACTCACGAACACCTTGTTTTTGTAATTGACAAAAACTGAATTTCTAGTTCTCATTATTTTTTTATTTTGGATGTTATGACGTCGTCGATGACGTCATCGCCCCGAAAAAGTTGCGGTTTCGTCTATACAATGAGGTCTAAGTGCATGATAAGTTTCACGTCTCTAGGAGTTATACTTTTTGCGAAAATTGCGAGAGAAGGATCTCAGATAAAGTGGGAAAAAACAGAACAGTAACAATAGGTTTTCGGGCGGAATGCCCGAACACCTAACAAACACACAGGTGTTCGTGAGTGATGTCAGATTGTGTTTGAATGAAATGGGGACGACATTTAACACAGCAATTAAATGTCTGGTTCAGAGGTTAGAATGTTTTCAAAGGTAAAACCTCGTTTGCGGTTTTGGAATTCAAGGTCAAGTAGGGTCATTTGTGTGTTATGTTGGTGATGTTTGTGAAGTTAATTGCGATGATTTAAATGATTGTGAAAATGCAATGATTGGTTGAGATGTTAGATTTTTTTGTCGAATGAAATATATGAATTTTCGGTTTGAGTGGGATGTCATGATGGAATTAAATAAAAGATAAATTATTGCTCTGAATTTCCATTAGGAAAAGATTTGTCTCACAAGTCCCCACATATTATGACAAATTTCCTTTACAATACCATAGTACAAAAAATAATTTGTAAAACAACTAGAAATTCAATTTTTGTCAATTACAAAACAAGGTGTTCGTGAGTAATTTCATTAAAGTTGTGATTGATTGAATTGGTGACAAAATTTTACCTTATCAATCCAATTTCTGGTTCAGGAGTTATATTCATTCAATATAAAACTTCAACTGCCGGTTTGAACCAGAAGTCAATGTCATATGAGATCATACTCTTCATAGGTCTAGTATGGTTGAGTAGCACGTCACGTCATCTGATCGCTCCCCCAAATTTTTGTGAAAATTAATCAAACTTCGCCATATTCACACAATTCTCATCATAAATCTCATCACCTGTATTGTGCCCAACATGTCTGAGTCGACCAAATCTCCAAAATCATCAAAATCAAGCAAGAAACGGCTTCTAAAAGACTCCAAACTTCACAGCCTTCAACAGAGACCAGTGACGATCAAGATGGCGCCGATGGCCACCAGTGTGCTTGCGTGAGCAACAACGCATCCATCAATGCAAAGCTTGATAAGATTATCTCATCACTGGCCTCAATGGACTCCAGACTTACCTGTCTCGAGGTTCAACTCCAAGAAGTGGCATCTCAAGTCAAAACACAAAATAACGAAATTGAAGAGCTGAAATCAGCAATGTCAGATGTGGACAAGTGGCGCCAGACCATTATTCCACATATCAACCGCCGCCATGATGACAACTACAGTGAAATTTCGGCACTAAAAAATCAGCTTGAGGATCTGCAGAATCGGAGCAGGCGAAATAACATCATCGTGTACGGGGTTCCAGAGGGATCAGAAGGCACACAGAGTTGCGAGGAGTTCATGTCCGATTTCATTTCTAGTCACATGAAGTTAGAGGGTGGTCAAGATCTTGAAATCGAAAGGGGTTCATCGCACCCCTGGACGGCGACCGGTTGCTCCATCGACCGGTAACGCACCTTCACGTCCCCGGCCAATACACTGCACACTGCTCCGGTCTGGTGATCGTGAATATATCCTCAAAAATGCCTCTAAATCCCTCCGAAACAACCCATATCACAAATCCAACATTTTCATCACTGACGATGTTACTGACCGGATCAGACACGCAAGAAAACAACTTCGGGAAAATGAGCTACGGACCCTTCGAAGCGATCACCGGGTTGACTTCGCATACATTCCCAGGTCCATTCCACCAACAATCAAGTACAAGCTACACAGTGGCGCTTTCAAGACTTACCGAATTGGGGAGCCGATGCCATTCCAGTGACTCTTTCTACTCAACCGTCAACTGAATTACTCGTGTTATTGATCACCTTAACATGAGTACCTTAATTTGCCTAATTATTAACCCATTTCTAATTATGTCATTGTTCAGTGTTGTCTTTGTGTTTGGTTATTTGTGTAGGTGTAAGACAAGTTTAATCAGCCCATACTTGAATTATCGAACGTGTTCGATATGAAGTCGCCTGTAATGATTAAATCACTATCCTGAAATAATGACAAATAATGTAACAAATAATGACGTTAATTCTAGTATAGATCCAGATTTAAACTTTGAGGCACCTGATGTAAGTTGTGACTACTATGATCAAACTGAATTCATGAATTGCTTTAATAAAAACACTAATGTTAAACTTCTACACATAAATGCACGTAGCTTATATAAGAATGTGTCACATCTTATCAACTATGTCAACCTTCTAAATAATTGTTTTTCTGTCATTGGTGTATCTGAATCATGGTTAAAGGATATTCAGGATCCACTCATTCAAATTCCAAATTATTCTATTGAAGGTTTTTGTAGACAAAATAAGAAAGGAGGCGGAGTTGCACTTTACATTAAAAATGATGTTGTGTATAAAATTCGTAAAGATCTGTGTATTAATAACTCTGAAATAGAATCTTGCATTATTGAGATAATTAACTCCTCTCACAGTAATATAATAACTGGAGTTGTATACAGACCACCTAGTGCTTCATGTAATAACTTCACAGACCATATAAATGAATTATTAGGGGAAATTAGTAATGAAAATAAAAAATGCTACATTATGGGTGATTTCAATATTAATTTATTAAATTATGATGTGGATGTTGCAGTACAAAACTTCATAGATACTTTGTCTTCTCAGTCCTTTTATCCAACCATAATATCTAAGCCTACAAGAATAGCTGCAGGTAGTGCAACCCTGATTGATAATATTTTAACAAATGACTTGTTGAATCATGTTGCTGGTGTTTTGCTAACTGACATAAGTGATCATTTACCTGTGTTTCTGATTATTGATGCTCTAAAAGATAAAGTACAAAATAAGACAAACTATAAAAAACGTTATTTTACTGATAATAATATCCAATGTTTTATTAATGATTTAAATGCAACCGACTGGGATGTAATAACATTGCAAGATAACATGCATAACATGTATACTACCTTCTTAGATCATGTCCTTAAACTTTATGATAAACACTTTCCTTTACAATAGGTTAAATGCAGATACAATAAATGTAAGTCACCATGGTTATCTGATGGTGTTTACAACTCAATGCGGAGAAAAAACTATCTGTATAAAAAAGTTCTTAAAAATCCTACTCTGCAAAATAAATATAACTATACTACGTATAAAAACAAGCTAAATTATTTGATAAAGGCTTCAAAGAAACAGTATTTTAGTTCGAAATTTGAAAAAAATAAGGGCAATATTAAAGGTACTTGGAAAGTGATCAATTCTGTGTTAAACAAGGGCAACCACAAGCCCAATCCCTCTTATTTTGTCAAAGATGGTGCGTCAATCGAAGGAAACAAAGAAATTAGTGAGGCATTTAACGAGTACTTTGTTAACATTGGCGCTTCACTTGCTAGTAAGCTTCCCTTATGTAACACTACTTTTCAATCCTTTCTTGATGATAAATGTTCGCATTCTCTCTTCCTTAGTCCTATTTTACAAGAAGAAATTGCAGATGTTTTAAGTAGGCTCCCTTCTGGCAAGTCGCCAGGTTGTGATTCTTTAAATTCTTTTGTTATCAAGAAAGCCAGGTACTGCTTAGCAAAACCACTAGCCAAGATTTTCAATAGGTCTTTAAGTTCTGGAGTTTTTCCAGAAGGGCTAAAAATAGCTAAAGTCACTCCCATTCATAAAGGAGGTGATAAACATGTCATTGGTAATTTCAGACCTATCTCTGTTTTATCTACGTTTTCCAAGGTATTTGAAAAGTTGATATTTAGTCGCCTCATTGCATTCATAAATAAACATAACATTCTTTCTGAGTCACAGTTTGGTTTCAGGGCAAATCGCTCTACTGAGCTAGCAACGTCTTATGTAATGAATACATTGCTAAATGCCGTTGAAGAAAATAACTTTTCTATTGGTGTATTTTGGGACCTATCTAAAGCTTTTGACACGATTAACCATGATATTTTGATATGTAAACTAGAGCATTACGGAATCCGTGGAGTAGCCTTGGAGTTGTTCATAAGCTATTTATCTAATAGAAAACAGTTTGTTTCATATAATTCTGTCCATTCATCTGAACAAATATTTCTTGTGGAGTACCTCAGGGTTCTGTTTTGGGTCCTCTTCTTTTTATTATTTATCTTAATGATATCTGTAACACATCCGAAATTATATCATTTTGTCTTTTTGCCGATGATACAAGTTTAGTATACAGCCACAGAAATGTAGATACAGCTATTCTTAACCTTAACGCTGAAATGGTAAAAATAAGTACGTGGCTTGTTGCTAATAAACTGTGTATTAATCTACTCAAAACAAATTATATGATATTTTGTCCAAGACAACGTAAATATATCCAATCTGTGTCTTTAGTCTTAAATGGAACTGACCTACAAAGAGTAACAAGTACTAAATTCCTTGGTATAAGAATCGATGAAAATTTGTCTTGGAAAAGTCATATTAATGATGTTGCGAGTAAAATATCAAAGAATATTGGTATAATTAATCGTCTTAAGAAATTTTTACCAAGCCATGTCTTATTAACTCTATATAATTGTTTTGTTCTTCCCTATTTAAGTTACTCAATTCTTACTTGGGGTGGTTTATCTACACAATGTAATAGGCTTCTTACTTTACAAAAGCGAGCTGTTATGATAATTTGTAACGCTGGTTTTCTTGAGCATACTGCTGCATTATTTTGTAATCTTAAATTGTTAAAATGTAATGATCTTTATCATTTGAAATTAGGTAAATTTATGTACAAGTACATGAGTAATGCATTACCACCTTGTTTCAGCTCATTCTTTACTCTAACTACTAGCATTCATTCATACAAAACTCGAAGCACTACAAAGAAAAATCTTTTTGTTTCCCGTAACCGAACCTCAATGTATAAAAACAGCCTTGTTCAACGTGGTGTTACATACTGGAATAACTTGGATGGTTCTGTTAAATCTGCAATCACTCTACCTATATTTTCAAAAAAACTAAAACAGTTACTCCTCAGTGCATATTCATTATAATTATTTCATGACTTTGAAAGTATGAGCCAATTCACTGATGGCTTGCTTTTTGGTATATTGTTTGTACACCTACATTTGTTCGTCTGTCTTTGTAGTCCCTTGTCCTTGTGAGTCTTGTGCAGTGTTAGTCTGTCAATAGGTTAGGGTACAAAAGCCAAGGCTTCACCCAATCCTAAGTTTTGCCCTTCTGACTTGTTAATAATTTTGGTTACTGTTTATAACTGTCATTCACTATTAATGTTTATGAAACACTAATGATGTATTATATCATGTGAGGGCAATACCGAAATAAATGTTTATTGAATTGAATTGAATCGTTTCTTAAGTTGTTACATATCATCCCAACGATGTTTAGATTGTAAAACTCCAATACGTGGTTCAGAAGTTATGAATTTTTATCACATGACATTTCAACTTGCGGTTTTTACCGGAAGTCAAGGTCAAACCGGTCACATTTTGAATAGTGCGTGTCAATTTATTTATGACCTTTCAGATGATATATGGATTGAAAAAATCCAATGCCTGTTTAAGGAGTTATGAATTTTTCAAAATTTAAACATCAATTTCCGGTTTAGACCGGAAGCCAAGGTTAAAAAGGGTCACATTTTGTGTAGCGCGTGATTAGTTTATGAAGACCTTTTAGATGATGGATGGATTGTAAACATCTAATATGTGGTTCAGAACTTTTGACTTTTTCAAATATAAAGTTTCAACTTCCGTTTTGAACCGGAAGGCAATGTCAAATGAGGTCACACTTGGTAGCGTTGATGGAGTCTTCTGAGTCCTTTCTTATGACTTATAGATGATAAAAATAAAACATGTGGTTCAGGATTTGTAATTAATGAAACATTAAATATCAATTTTCGACTTTAACCGGAAGTCAAGGCCAAACAGGGTCGCATATTGTGTAGCACGTGATAAGTCTAACAAGACCTTTCAGATGATGTTTGAATGGTTAAAATCCAACGTGTGGTTCAGGAGTTAAGAATTTTTCAAATAATTAGATGGATGATCCGCTGGGGTGCATTATGAGCTCTAACACCGATGGATGCGGAATTTATTCCAGCATGGTCCCCACAGCACAATACATTTAAGTACAAAATAATCACACATGCATTTAACATAGAACGTCAGTGAAACTGCACGTGTCAGTGCACGTGTAGAGGAGGTTGACCCTAATTGACCGTCTTATTGACGGTCAACTGTTACGTGAGATGTATGTGTGGCTGTACAGGTACAGCCTATGTTTACGTGTGTTCTTTCACCATCGCGCGTCGTCAATGCGGGTTAACTTAAACGTGCGCGTTTTTCGACCAGATGTAAAAATCAAAATGTTGTTATCTCTGTGCAACAGTTTGAGCAGGCTTAACGTTCTACAACCTAATACAATAAAATCTCTAAAATGATCAGTAGTTTTTGAGATATGAATTTTTGAAATTTTCAACTTCCGTTTTGAACCAGAGGTCAAGGTCAAATGGGGTCAAATTGTATGTAGCGTTTTTTTGAACTTTCAACGACCTGTCCGATGTTTTATAGATTGTAAAAATCCTACATGTGGTTCAGGAGTTATGATTTTTTACAAATATTAAACTTTGAATTAGTGTAATTTGATACCTGGTGACGTCATCATGACATCATCAAGTCTGTGTCGTCTTGCTACCGAGGTTCAATTGTCTGACAAGTTTCAATGTTCAATTCGCTTTTAATCTTGAGTTATGCTGTAAAAAAGGCAAAAAACAGATTTTTGAAGGAAAAAAACCCGAAGGTAAACTTCGACCCAGGGTAACGACCCGGAAGTAAAGGTCATACGATTTTGTGGTCAACTTTTGAAATGTTGCCCCATTCTTCAACCAAAAGATGCCCAATTCTGAACATCGTAGTATAAAGATTGCCGAAACTACAGCAATAAGCAAATGGTCAATTTTCAATTTTTAAAATCTTGTAATTCAACACCCGATGACGTCATCGTGACGTCATGACAAATGTGTTGTCTTCATATCGAGGTACAATTGCCTGATGAGTTTTAAGGTTCAATTCAGTTTCAATCTTGAGTTATGCCCGAAAAATGAAAACAAAAACAAAGGCAGACTTTGACCTTCCGGTACGACCGGAACTAAAGGTCATAAGATTTTGACGTTAACTTTTGAAATGTTGCCCCAGTCTTGAACTATCAGATGCCTAATTATGAACATCATAGCTTTTAAATTCATTGAAATACAGCACATAGCAAATGGTCACTTTTCAACTTTAAAAACCTTGTAATTTGACACCTGATGACGTCATCGTGACGTAATGAAAACTGTGCCGTCTTCATATTGTGGTTCAATTGTCTGATGAGTTGCAAGGTTCAATTCAGTTTCAATCTTGAGTTATGTTGCCGAGAAGAGTTCCACGGAAGAAGAAGATGAAGAAGAAGAAAAAAAAAAAAAAAAAAGAACAAAAACTAGAGATTCAGTTTTTGTATAATCACAAAAACTAGGTGTTCGGTAAACAAGCATTTGATATAAATATTTGTAAGCACAAACGAGTTATGATGACAAACTGTTGAAAAATCGACAGTCGATATAGGAGCTAGGAATATTGTGTAAAGTTGTTGAATTACAAGTGAGGAGACAAAGCGTTATGGCATCTTTAGATGGATTTATGAAGATTTCTCGAATGATATAGGCCCTTTATATGTGTCAATACCTATTGCCTGGTTGAGGAGATACAACTTAGTCGAACATTAAAACCCACCATGAAGCCATGGTAGTGTTATCAGGAGTCTACAAACTAATTTTGTTTGCTCCGCCAAAAAAATTTTCAACATTTTCACATTCCCTCTTGAGACCTAGCCAAATAGGATAGAAAAATGGAAATTACCCTGGGTTGATCCTTTGACTAAAAAAAAACATGCCATCAATGACAAAGGGGTCATAAACTTATCTGTCGGACTTGGCTATATAGCCACACCTGGCCGTAATCAATTATGTCTTTGCGAGAGGGTTTCCAGATGGCTTGAAATGTGTTTTATTGAGTCCGTCATAGTTGAAGTTCTATGTTTATTCAATACATTTGTGTACAGTGTAAATCCGAACGTGCAAACACCATGGTCTTGGAACCAAGTCAAGGAGACCAAATTGTTTACATAAATACACAAAAAACCGTGTCACTAGAGGGCGTTGTTGTCTTTACAGGACTTTCGTCCTAAGGAGCTTTTTCGATCGCGCGACAAACGGAAACGACACTTTTGTGTCCCCCCCCCATAGATTACGTTTAACTCTATGGATTTTGTTCCAATCTCTCAAAAACATTTGATGTAATATTACATGGGGTCACATTCTTTTCTAGCGTTCAATTTGGTTTTAAAGACCTTTCTGATAACGTAGGCCAATAGATTTTAAACACTCAATGTATGGTTCGGGAGTTACGTTTTTTCCTTTACGACTTCAACTTCCGGTTTCAACCGGAAGACTGGGTCAAATGGGGGTCACACTCTGTGTAAAATCTATTAAGTTTTGGAATATCTTCCTGATGATGTATAGATTACAAAAAAACAATGTCTGGTTCAGGAGTTAAGATTTTTTTTCAAATTCTAAACTTTGATTTAATGAAAAATTGTAAAAAAAATAATATGATGACGTCATCATGACGTCACTTTAAATGTCACTAGCCATGGTCGTTGTCTAATAAAACACCAAGTTCAAACTCAGTCGGCCGTTTGGTTTGGTAGATACTCGGCTTCAAAAAGTGCACCTTTAAGGCCTCACCACGTGACACATGATGACGTCATCAATCTACGACTCCACAAATATGTTGCTTCCATAAAGGTCAATAGGTCTACCAATTTTGAAAAGATTGCCATAAACTTTGCCACACACAACTGTTAAAAGTGTGTTTTGAACTGTTTTCAACTTGCCGCTAGAGGGCGCTTTTGAATTTTGTGACGTCATCGGTCTTATTTATTTAAACCAGAGACTTGCAAGACTACAACATCGTTAACATCAACTCAAAAAAAGTTGCCACTTTCACATTACAAGGCACTTCCGGTTTCGACCGGAAGTAGAGGTCGTCTGAGGTCACGACACCGACAAAAAATAAAGACCTATATGAACTTTGTATGCTCCCGCAAAAAGCAGCCGCCGGGCTCTTATTTGTGATTTGTTACAGATTTTCAAGGATTTAATTGTTTAATGCTTAAAAACCTTGTAATTCGACACCCGATGACGTCATAAAGACGTCATTGATTCAGTGTTGTCCTCATATTTAGGATCAAGTATGTGCCAAGTTTGAAGGTTCGAATCAATTTTAATCTTGAGTTATCTTCTGGAGAAGAGTTGGAGGGGATGAAGAAGAAAAAGTAAAAAAAAACAAAAAAAAACTCGAACAATAACAATAGGTGTTCGGCTGAAGCCCGAACACCTTACAAGAGGTTTTCGTGCTTGTATTGCACGAACACCTAAAAAAAAAAAAAAAAAAAAAAACAGAACAAAAACAAGAGGTGTTCGTGCTTGTATTGCACGAACACCTAAAAAAAAAAACAGAACAAAAACAAGAGGTGTTCGTGCTTGTATTGCACGAACACCTAATAAACTTTCACTTTGTCTTATCCCATGAATTTAATACATGGCTGTTACAAAACGGTTAACACGCACTTGCTGTGTAAACAAAATTTGTATTTTGCTTTTCTATGGATGTCAATAAAACAACACATTAAAGAAAAGTCAATGTATTGTTAGCATTTATTCATAAATACCCAGGACCGTTTATCCATTGTGATAGGTCAATAGGAGATCACATGGCCATGTCTAAACATGCAAGATAAACTCAGTGAGAACTGTTTAAACATACACAGGCGCTAACTTACGCGTGAGACAATCAATTCATGCCAGTACTCAATCTAAAATTCATTGGAACGCATGCGTACGCCAAACCGTTCAGCGTTTATGCATTTTGACCTTTCGCAAAACGAAGCCGGGGGACGTGACACTTGACAATTTACAGAAAAGCAGGGTCATGACCTTGCAATAAAGGACCTCGCCTCTGGCTCGGTCCTGTATAGCATGGCCACGACCCTGCCAACCGGTTTTAAACGGCCAGTTTATACCATGCCGCCACTCTTTTAGTCCCTTAATGAAATTTACAATTAAATTTCAAACTCCCTTTAATATCTTGCAGCTTTTACAAATCTAATGTATAGTTATCAAATGAATTTTTGAAATAACAAACTTTGATTTTGTATGATTCAACACCATGATGTTCTCAGATGTCCTCATGATGTCATCAAGATCATGTTCAAGTGCCGTCTTAATAGTAACAAGTAGAAGGTGTGCATACTGTTTTAGAAGTGAACAACTTATGAATGAAAACCTTACATCGAAGGGTTGTGAAATATTTATGCTACAATACGTAGCTGGCGGAACACATTTGTGTCAAATATAACTGACACTAGTGACAGTGCCAGCAATCATACCATATTGCCCAATTCTACCTCCTCCATGATCGTACTAAACGTTCCTTAGTTTTAATAACCTCACTACTTGATAATTTAAGGATAATCCTTATTAACATAACTGTGCATTACATACGGAACACGCAACCATTCTGAAAAGCGACGATGTTGAAACGAAGCTTACCGTTTTATTCACCGTGTTGCAACGATAAACACTGCCGTGAGTGCTGGTCTGAAACCCCCTTGACAAGCTGATGTCACGTCCGTGCAATCTCGGTGTGTGATCAAAACTAAGCCAACGTTGGTCCTTTTCTGCTTGCATTTTCTCATATAACAAATGTCATACGAATCACTGAAGCAGGTGAACATCTCAGTGAAACTTCGTCTTCAATTCCATATTCACCGTTAAACCATCAGAAGGGCGAAAAGGGAAACAATTTGACGCCGAACATAGCACGGGTTGAGAGGAATTCATTTCAGCTGCGCTGCGCCATTGATAAGCTTTCGTTAAAAGTTCGATGAACTGTGACATGTCCAAACGTGCACAGAAATAGTGCCATACTTCTAGCCTTTAGTGAAGGCGTACGTGGTACTGTAGTAAACACAGCACAGCTTGTCGCAACTGTTGTTACGTTGGTCTGATTTTGTGCTGCTTTACATTAATAGGCAACAAGCGTCTTGACATAAGGCTAGCTTCCACTCCGTTGCACTGGAATCAGTCGCGAGTAGTATGCCACATGCCACGTAAGGTATTGGATCGAGATTTTGATATTTGAATGGCCAATTTCACTTAAAAATATATCTCAGGTCGTATGGGGTCACCCTTTGAATGTGATTTGTACAATTCGATTGAAAGATTTGTAGAACTGTAGGATACGTTTCCGCCAAAAAAACCTTAAACGTCCGTTTTCGACCGGAAGTAAAGGTCACATGGGGTCACATTCTGTGTAAGAGTTGTAAACAAAATGTTGAACTTTCATATGAAGCAAAGATCATGTATTTATCATTTATGGTTCTCTAGATATGACGATTTACAGTTTTTCTCATTATTTTTTATTTTGGATGTTATGACGTCGTCGATGACGTCATCGCCCCGAGAAAGTTGCGGTTTCGTCTATACACTAAGGTCTAAGTGCATGATAAGTTTCACGTCTCTAGGAGGTATACTTTTTGCAAAAATTGCGAGAGAAGGATCTCAGATAAAGTGGGGAAAAAAACAGAACAGTAACAATAGGTTTTCGGGCGGAATGCCCGAACACCTAAAAAAAAAACAGAACAAAAACAAGAGGTGTTCGTGCTTGTATTGCACGAACACCTAAAAACAGAACAAAAACAAGAGGTGTTCGTGCTTGTATTGCACGAACACCTAAAAACAGAACAAAAACAAGAGGTGTTCGTGCTTGTATTGCACGAACACCTGAAAAATAGAACAATATCAAGAGGTGTTCGTGCTTGTATTGCACGAACACCTAAAAAAAACAGAAAAAACGAGAGGTGCTCGTGCTTGTATTGCTCGAACACCTAAAAACAGAACAAAATCAAGAGGTGTTCGTGCTTGTATTGCACGAACACCTAAAAAACAGAACAAAAACAAAGAGGTGTTCGTGCTTGTATTGCACGAACACCTAAAAAACAGAACAAAAACAAAAAGGTGTTCGTGCTTGTATTGCACGAACACCTAATGACGTAAACGTGTTCACGTTTCAGCAGTCGTGGTATGAATATTAATTGAATATGTCCCTGCTACAGCACAGCACTGCGTACATCGTACATACATCGGTGCGGGTGCCCCCCCCCCCCGGAATTTAATGAGTCATGCACAAAGTTTCGTAATGTGGCAGATAATAATATGTCTAAAAGGTGTGTGTTCCCTGTAGTGAGACCATTGCGGTTACACGGTGGCCACGGTGATGCCCCTTTAAATATGTTTAACCTACTAAATGTATAGCCTAATAATTGGCACACAAAACTTCAGTACTGACTGTTAATGTGAAGCACTGTAAACATGTTTTCTTTATTGCGTTACATTTCATCGTCTGCGTAATCTGCGACAGTTTTTGCCCGAACTACTTCTACCCAAACAACGGTTAAGCTAAACAACAAATAAATGAACCTTTCAAAGACTTATATCTAATATTAATCATTATTACACGAACATCGTAAACATGAAATAAGAAGAAAATCAGTTCTATAAAAAATATTGCATAAAAAATTATATCAGTTAGTGCTGGTCTTAATTCTACATACTAATTCTACTGACCTACATACTTTATAAGTTAAAGAAATTGTGTTTTTCTTAAACTTTTTCTTGTTCACCAGTGGGAATCGTGACCTCGTAAACAGTCTCTTGGTAGGCTTTGATTGAAATGCATTCCTGTTGGGAAAAAACAACAATCCAAATGGGAAATATCAACCCACTGCAAATTATGAAGAACAGTGCAACCACTCAAAATGCATATCAAATAGAAAGTAGTAGTCTAAATAAGGTAAAACTCAACTGCAACAAAAATTATCTCCGTTTTATGCTGTATAATACCGGTAGCTGGCCCCCAATTTCACATTGCAGCGTCATGTCTGCCTATACAAAGAAATATTGAACATAAAACTTTGATTTCGTGATTATATACATGTATCGTCGCTGTTTTAAACATCATTCCTCAACCGTCGGGTTAAACCGCCAGGGAACTGCCGGGAACCCACGGATTTCCACTGTTCACAATAGGTTTCGCCAGTTCATGAATATTTAAGCCTAAAAGAGGTCAACCAAACCCAGAGTAGTAAATAAGAGGCTGGTTCTGGAACGCTTTTGGGGTATATTCAAATCGGGCACAGGGGTTCTAGACCACTTACCCTTAGAAGCCGTTTTATACCCCTGGATGGCTCCCAGGCCCCATTAATAGGGCCCGCCCCACCCCTTTTGCGGGCCCCCAGAGGAGCCTTTGGTAATGACCAACTACTCGAGGGCGCCTATGACGGTGGGGTTTAGACGCATGGGACCCTGGCCCACTTTTTATAGGATCTACGTATATAATTAACTGGGTGGGGGTAGCCTTGTTTGCAAGGCTGTGTAATAGTTTGCTTACTATAAAGCTAAAAATGTGCATAACCACAGCCGCACGAATGCGATGCCCGAATGCAATGCAACTCCTGTTCCGGTCCCCGACTGTCTTAAAACACAACACCACGCTCTCACCCAAGGAAGCACACAAACGCTCGTTTCCACAGTCCCACACACACCGCTATTCCACACACCGCTATCGCCCACAATCCTAGCCCGTGAGCCGCGAGCCGTCAGGCTCACAGCCTTGACGATCTTGTACATTTCCGGGTCTTGCGGTTATGGTAATGAGTGACGGCTCACGGGCTAGGATTGTGGGCGATAGCGGTGTGTGGAATAGCGTGGGGGCTGCGTACATTACATCATGGAGGCGCTGTGTGTGTGCATGGTGAGAGTGCGGTGTGCTATTTTGTTTAAGAGATAGTCGGGGGACTGGGGTATGGGGCGCCGTTTGTCAATTAATTGTTTAGCGTTTTTTTGACCTGTTTTTACCATGGTTTCTAACAATTAGATGTAAACCATAGAAATTGCTGTCAATTTTTTTAATGGTTCACATACCATGAATATAACAATCAAAGCTTATAAATCATGGTTTATAAACCATGAAAATTTAATCATCATAAAACATGGTTTATAAACCATGTTTATAAACCATGAAACTGAAGCGTCTCATAAAACGTGGTTTATAAACCATGAAAAATAAAGCACCTTCAAAACATGGTTTATAAACCATGAAAATGTAAGCACCTTAAAATCATGGTTTATAAACCATGACAATTCTAGCATCATGGTTTAAAAATCATGGTTTATAAACCATGAAAAATGAAGCGTCATAAAACGTGGTTTATAAACCATGAAAATTTAAGCACCTTAAAAACATGGTTTAAACCATAAAACTTCTAGCATCATGGTTTAAAAATCATGGTTTATAAACCATGAAAAATGAAGCGTCATAAAACATGGTTTATAAACCATGAAAATTTGAGCACCAGAAAAACATGGTTTAATAAACCATGAAAAACCGTGTGTTCACAAATCATGGTTTAATAAACCATAAAAACTGAACACAGGTTTCATTCAACCTCCTTCCCATTCTGGTCGATCGACACTGCACTACAGGTAAGTGCGATAGCGTAATAACCGTCACGTCGGCCAATTCTACGGACGGAGAAAGTTGACTATTTTCACGAAAAAAAACATTTTTTCCCGTGAAAAATATGTATGCACGATGGTTCCAGTCAGTTTTAAAAGTGTTTCCAGATACACTCTGATTACAACCATTGTTTTTGATGGTATTTTAGTCTTGAACCAGGCTAAAGTGAGCACCGAATTTGGGCCCAGCTCCGAATTTCTCCTCAGCGCCGAATTTCAAAATTTCCGCTAAAGACCGTCACTACATGTCACCACTATCAGGAATGCAACAACAACACAAAGATGGCGAGTGCTTCATGCGAAATTGTATTATTTTTGACAATTAATAATTTTGTTGTGTCATCTTTAATTTATGAAATTTTAATTATTTTTGTTCATAGAACTGTTTGTATGGTGTTCCATATGTGCCACTCCTTTGGAAATTCCGTCGCCTTTTCATTTTTCCGTCGTGTTTTCAATTTTTCCGTCGCGTTTTCAATTTTTCCGTCGCGTTCTCAATTTTTTCGGCGCGTTTTCAATTTTTTCGTCGCGTTTTTCAATTTTTCCGTCGCGTTTTCAATTTTTTCCGTCGCGTTTTCAATTTTTCCATTTTTCCGTCGCCGCCTTTTCATTTTTTCCACCGTGGGTCGACGTGACTACCACGTTACTATGATAGTCACGTGGACCTACGATGGAAAAATTGAAAACGCGACGGAAAAAGTGAAAACGCGACGGACAAAATGAAAAGGCGACGGAATTTCCAAAGGAGTAGCACATATGGAGCACTATACAAACAGTTCTATGAACAAAAATAATTAAAATTTCATAAATTAAAGATGATACAACTTTCCTCAAAGTAGGGCATGTCAATTGTATTTTGTGCTTCATTATAACTGGCTAATTTAACACTTTTAGATTTTAATTAATTCGGCTGAGCTAATTAGTGAGCTGAGAATTTTTTTCCGCTCAGGAGATATATAGCCAGGGATGTAACAAAATGATTAATTATCAAAAATAATACAATTTCGCATGAAGCACTCGCCATCTTTGTGTTGTTATTGCATTCCTGATAGTGGTGACATGTAGTGACGGTCTTTAGCGGAAATTTTGAAATTGGGCGCTAAGGAGAAATTCGGTGCTGGGCCCAAATTCGGTGCTCACTTCAGCCTGGTTCAAGACTAAAATACCATCAAAAACGATGGTTGTAATCAGAGTGTATCTGGAAACACTTTTAAAACTGACTGGAACCATCGTGCATACATATTTTTCACGGGAAAAAATTTTTTTTTCGTAAAAATAGTCAACTTTCTCCGTCCGTAGAATTGGCCGACGAGACGGTTATTACGCTATCGCACTAACCTGTAGTGCAGTGGCGATCGACCAGAATGGGAAGGAGGTTGAATGAAACCTGTGTTCAGTTTTTATGGTTTATTAAACCATGATTTGTGAACACACGGTTTTTCATGGTTTATTAAACCATGTTTTTCTGGTGCTCAAATTTTCATGGTTTATAAACCATGTTTTATGACGCTTCATTTTTCATGGTTTATAAACCATGATTTTGAAGGTGCTTTATTTTTCATGGTTTATAAACCACGTTTTATGAGACGCTTCAGTTTTCATGGTTTATAAACATGGTTTATTAACCATGTTTTATGATGATTAAATTTTCATGGTTTACAAACCATGATTTATAAGCTTCGATTGGTATATTCATGGTATGTAAACCATAAAAAAAAATTGACAGCAATTTCTACGGTTTACATCTAATTGTTAGAAACCATGGTAAAAACAGGTCAAAAAAACGCTAAACAATTAATTGACAAACGGCGCCCCATACTGGGGTTGTATCGCATTCGGGCGGCTGAGGTTTTAGTATCATTGCTCTATGGTTTTAGCTAGAGTACTTGTCTACACAGCCTTGATATCAAGGCTTGGTGGGGGGCTGTTAAGATCACCGCTCCGGCCGAACCTAAATTGGACAAAGCAACCACACTTTATTTTTATTTCGTTTTTGAGGCAGCTGCCGCAAGCTCTTACATTATTGAAACCCGGGCCTCGGCCATAAAGCTTGTAATTTTTCAGACTTTTTCTGAATATCAGCTTTGATTTGGCTATATTTTCTTGTTGGCTGTGAACAGAATAGGTCACCTCGTGATACCAGCGACGATGATGTTGTTTGGTGTCTGAACGAAAACACGATAAAATAGATCATTATGTGTTTGATCTTACCCTTTCCTGTTGCCTATGCTTATACAAGTCGTCACTGAGTGTCTTGAATGAAGGTCGCCTTTTCGGGTTTTTGTTCCAGCATATTGACATCATCTCATACCTTATCAGTAAACATGGAGAAATAATTTTAGTGCGTGGTTTACATTATTTCTGTTCAAAATAACCTTAATTCTTACGAAATCGTAAATTCAGAAATACTTAATTAAAAACTATAATATTGAATCCTATGTACAAGATAACTTATTGCAATTTTGGTCCAGCCACTACTCCAGTCTGACCTAAGTTTTCTCTAAATTAAGGTCCTTTTTATATAATTCTGAATAAATAGTCTCTAGAGCAGTTTGATGGGCATTTAAAAAACATGGTACCGGATTCTATGTTTATTAAACGTAGACGCATTCATATTGCGAAGATGAACCACTGGATTGGCTTTGTGTGATTGTTCAAAATAAAAGTAAAATGAAATAAACGTCACGTAGTTTCGCTAACACTTTTCCTGTGATCCTATAATATAAACTTTGAAAGGACTATTTTAATTTGTATTTATACAAAAGGCTTTAAAGTGTAGCTTACAATTCATCTTGACAGTGGTTTGGTTTTGGCATACGGTATCCATTCTGAAGCTCATCAATCATCAACTTGGCACTCATGGCAGGATATGGTCTGGCACCTAAACGTGGAGGAGACGGTTTACTTTA
This sequence comes from Pycnopodia helianthoides, assembly GCA_032158295.1. Classification (NCBI taxonomy): domain Eukaryota; kingdom Metazoa; phylum Echinodermata; class Asteroidea; order Forcipulatida; family Asteriidae; genus Pycnopodia; species Pycnopodia helianthoides. Next base: position 10,826,233 of record CM063262.1, read on the forward strand.
AATTTGTCGAGGTCCAGTCACTGATCACATTTAGGGGATTAGAGTGGCCAAAACTCTAACAGGCATGTTCCCATTCTGTATCAACCAACAAAGTTCCAAAGCTCTGTGTCATGACATGACATGTTTACTGTTTTCCCTCGTCGCGTGAAGTTCATTGTTACTGTGCGCCTTGAGTTCAAGACTAAGCACTTCTACACACGAGCTTTGTAAAGTTTCAACGTTAAAGTTTTACTCTCCAGATTCCCTTTTTGACCAAGCTTATTGCCGTTTTAAGGAAATCACACACAGTTGTTGAATTTTATACAAATAGTTTATAATAAAGCAGTTGAACAGTTTAAAGCAGCTTTCTTCGTCAATTTATTGCAACATCGTGCACACTCTGTGTAGTTGATCGTATAACGTATTCATAAATACCAGAGATGTCCAACTTTATCCTGGTCTTTTTCAGGCCTCAGCTCAGACATAAAAGGGATCACTTCTGTTTGCTATGTGGTGTCATGCATAAATGCTATAGCTCGTAAGTTCAGGTAAATTTAAAATAAATTATTAGTTGGGTGATGAAAAGTGATCCTTTACAAAAACCCTTACAATGGATCAAGTTTCCATTCCCATGGCAAGTCTGTGGTACTGATAATTTGGGCTTTCATCAAGTTCTCTGACGTGATCCCCAAACAATTACTGAAGAACACCCTTAACTAAAATAAAAGCTTATATGACGATGGGAAATAAAGTAGGCCGCTACATATTGTCCTCTCACTAGTTTTTAAAGAGCGGCTCAAGGATGCTGTGGAAATATTTAGCTTTTACATTTTTCCAATAGATGGAGTCCTCAAGAAATTTAAACAATTATTAAGAGTCCCTTACCTCACGCTAAAACAGGGTAAAAACGTATTCTCCTCGAAACACTCCCAGCCCAAAACCTGAAAACGTGAGGTCAAACAAACCCGCGACGAAGGACTCATGACGTCACCGGCGGCTATAGTTAGTTTGGACCTGCCTATATGAATGTAATGAGCTAACGCAAATACACCGCCGAACTTCACCATTTGCAATCAATACGGCCGTAAATGTTTCTCTTTAAAGGACGATCCAACAGGCATTGATCAGCAAGCCAATTTACAACGGATTTACGATTTGGGGATTTTCGTTCTTTGAGAGGCGAGGCGATTCCGCAGCTCGGCTTGATTTTAAGTGCATCGCTCTACACGTCAAGCATTCAACCCTAACATAATACACACACGGCAAGAATTCACTCGACAAGTGCCCCGAAACAACGCAGACCGCAGACGGGGAGGCCCCTACCCAACGCTTTCTTTCCTGACGTTTCTGCGCATGCTCGGGAATACGTTCATTACCATGACATTGCAATAATCATCGCTGGTGCACACGTTCAAACCGTATAAAGCACTGGTCCGCACGCTCATGGTCTGCGGAGCTTAGTAAATTTTAGTTTGTTTATAGCGAAAAACTACCCAACGTGTAGGCTTCATTGTACAATGACACAATTTAGAATACTCTGGATGGACAGAAAGGGTATTTTACTGTATGATGTAAGTTTGGTTTCTTCTTGATTTTGTTTTGTTTTCCAAGCAGAGACATTTATGTGTGTGTTTATAACGCTAACCGTGAGTTTTTAGCCGCCGACGACGTCAAGGGGTCAATGCATATCATTACCATAGATAAATAGTTTTTGACTTTCGGCTGGAAAAGCCATGCGGAGAGGTGCATTTTTGACTTGAATTCTTTATTACTAAATGCAATTTTTAAGTGTAAGATGGTTATTAACCGGTATCTATGATGTCTATTTGACCATAAAAAGGTAATAATTAAAAATATGGAGAGCATCCTACAGCCGTTCTTTAAAGCACTTTTGGTATAATTAAAGAATCTTTAGTTGTTTTCGAATTGCAAAATCCACAGACAATGTCTTGACATCTCAATCAAAACCAACCAGTTTCGTTCCTCTTATTTGTTTGTTAAAGTTCTTTTTTACTCACCGAGCGTAACAATTTCCCACAGAAGAACGCCGAATGACCACACGTCACCTTTTGGTGTGTACACGTCATCAAGTATTGACTCAATTGCCATCCAGCGAAGAGGCAACCGACCCTGACAAAAAGCATTTGTTTCATTTTGTTACCAATACTAAATGTGGCTGGCTAGATGAATCAAGGGGCAAATCATTGAAACTGCAAATTTTCCTGTAGTCTTTTTAAAGTTTCAATGAGGTATTTAATTGTTTTACCTGGGATCCTCTTTCGTATACCCTGATATTCATGACGTCTCGTGCAAGTCCAAAATCAGAAATCTTACAAGTCAAGTCTTCAGCTACAAGTACGTTCCGAGTAGCCAGGTCTCGATGGATACACTGCAAGTGAACAATATTACAGCAACTGATAATTTCTTTAAAACGACAAAGGCTAGCTGTTTCTAGGCCCCCTACCCCAAACGATTGTTTGAAATGTTTCTACAGGCCAAAAAGTAGAAAGTTTAACCAATTCTAAATTCCAACCCCTAAAACGTTTCAAAATCTTGTCCTGATGTTACCTTTTGCGATGATATAAAGTGCATCCCGTCTGCTACGTCATTAGCAAACTTCATGAGGTTCCCGGATGTAAGTGATTCACTGACGCCATGTAGGTTTCCATAGACACGCCCCCCTTTACTGCGACTGTCTTTCAGTAGGTCTTTTAGGTTACCTCTGGGTAGATACTCAACAATGATGTAAGGGGGATCTATGGAGTGAATTATAACAGACATCTCCATAATTATAACCAGCGTTGAGTTCCATTTACTTATACATAGAGGCATGATTAAACTTGTAAGAGCAAATTTGTACCTTGTTTAACACAGAAACCCATCAGTTTAACAACATTGTAGTGTTCTGGTAACTTCTTCATCAAATGTAGCTCTCGAGTCATGTCATCTTTATCACTGGTACTAGCCCCCTCTGTGGAAAGGATATCAACGTAATAATTCAATCAACTACCATAATTTTATTAAAGGATCTACAGCTAGGTCAACTGTCTGGTATCGAATGTTACCTTTGAGAGTTTTGACGGCAACTAACGTGACCTCCGACCGTTCTATGATTCCATTTGCTTCAGCCAGAAACACCTGACCGAAGGCACCGTGTCCAAGCCCCTTCACAATGTTCAGCATGTCTCGTGGGAAAGCCTTGTCTTTGGCTGGCACATTAGAATAGACACCCGCACTCTGGTCGGCTAAAGGTACGATATTTATTTCTGCTTAAAAGAAAAAGAAAATACTGAGTATGTGGTTTTTTTTCTTTGTTTGTCTCGTGAGATAGTTGACCCTGTAATTTTGTATAAAGTCGTTATTTATTATCATAAAGCTTTTACAAACCATACAAAGGCTACAATCCCGGCCAAATCTCGTTGGAACCCCGGCCCCGTTCAATTGAGCGGGGAAGCGGGGGAACTGGGGAGGGTATGTTTATTGACACGTGGCCCATGAGTGGCCCAAGCATTTTGGCCGGGATAACAACTGGCGAACTAGACCTTGTGGCTTGGCGGATAAATAAGTGGCGGATCTCCCTGTCAGTTTGGTTCACTTCATGCAGATTACCACCGCATGTGGTGGTGGGAATCTCTCGACATGTTATTTGTTAACGTCTAAAAAAGGGGACCTAGTGTTAGAATTTACCTGTTACTTCTTGGTAGATAAACTGTGCACCCTCGTCTCGTTTTACTCCATCCTGATGTTGCAATTTTCTAACAGAAAAAGAGAATAACTTCAGTTCCCGTCTGACCCTTCATCTTTAGTGGGTTAACTGTAATGCTAATGATCAGTTAAACTGGTATGTTCGAATCTCGAATCGGTGTTGTAGGTCGTCCAGTGGCTGATTTCACGAAATTTTACGCAACTATAATACGTAAGTCCACTTGCGCAACATTTACTGCATACTCAAGTTGTGCACCAGAAATCTTGCACAAGTGGACTCGTGCAGTTGCGTAAAGTTTCGTGAAATCGGCTGCAGGTCTTTGTCCCGAGGATGCTGGTCTCGAACACAACACTGTGTTTTTCAAGTTGGAATGATATACATCAAAATAGCAAGGTACTGGTAGTGATGTTAAGGAATAGGGTTTACTTACGGCTGTAAAGGAGACAATCTCGTTTCTGTAGAAGAAAAAGAAAAAATTGACTAATTGCTTTGGATAATGCATTCCGAACTGAACAATTTAATTATTCCGCACTTTGCTCCATTATAGTGCTGGTAATAACTCAATTACCTTTTGGGGGACTTCTCCTTTTTCTACCGAGCCAAACTCCCAGCAAGAAAAATATGACAATGAGGAACACAGTCCCGACAGTAACACCAACGATAATGCCCGTTGATTGCATTGCAGGTGGATCCTTTTTCACTAGAATGGAATCAAACAAATCTAAATCTTAAACATTGTTGAAGTTCGTTAAAGCCAGCCAGCTTTATGCACCAATCACGGGTGTCACCACACAAAAATAATGCAATCTTTCTTCAATTTCAGTAAAATCATCCTATGCATGTAACGATATTTGCGGTACAGCTTAACATATTGTTATCTGAACCTTGATCTTGACCGGCTTTTCTTTTTAACTGTGACATACTTTGGAACCATGCCCCCCCCCCCTAACAAAAATTTTAAAAATCACAAGTTCATCACCGATTTTTAAGATATTTTCTCCAATCGTGAAATTTTTGTTTGCTATATTTTTCACGTAAGACCTACAGACTTTTTCAATTTGGCAAACTTAATTTTTTGTTGGGATTACAACGTTTTCCCGATCTGAGGTAACCATTTGAGGCGCCAAATTTGAGGGCTGTATGTTCAATTTCCACAACGCAATTTAGGTTTACACTTGTCCACTCAGATGAAAAAACAAGCTTCCTGTCGTTTGTTTTTTCTTGCTCTTCTTTTTCTTCTTATTCTCCTTTTTTTCTTCTTCTTTTTTATTACGATTTCTATTGTCTAGGAAAAAATTAGTGGTGATCGGCCTTACCACTAACTAGCAAAAAGCCATTGTAAAGCCTTGTAAACCATTACTTGGTGCTATGTAAAGGAACAGGTCTAATACTTCAAAACGTAGCTCCACATTATACCTTGCAGGAAAAATACTGAGCGCTTTGAGACGCCCATCGGACGTGATAAAGCGCTATTTATAAGAACTGTGTAGTATTATTATTATTATTTGTAAAGCAATTTGGAGGGGCACACACACACACACACCCTCCCATACTTCTGGTCATAGGATTAAATATAACCCCTTTTCAACAACCAACCCGTTAAAATTTAATCGAATACTGAACGGTTCTGACTTGGCTCATAGCGATTGTAGCAATCGAAGAAAAAAATTATTTGTTTTGATTTTTTGTTTAATTAAGGACAGTATATTTCTTACGAAAATATTTCTCTGAGGGTGTGATGTTTATAATCAATGGGCTTTTTAACAAATTCTGTAAATAATTTGTCATTATCATTATCAATATGTTGTGTCAACCCTATCATTATTTTAAAAATAAATTGCTTTGAATTTTGAATTACAAATTTTTCGAAAGTTTTGAAGACATGCAAATTGTTACACTGACGCCAAGTATCCTGATACAAAGTTTTGCAAGGGTTTACGATCTGAATTTTACCTGTTTTTATAGCAGTTGGGTCACTGCAAATATGTCCCTTTGTAACATAACAAAGCTTTGCCGGAGATCCTCTATATCCATAGCATTCCGCCTTCTTCGTTTCTGAACCCTTGGACACCATTTTGATAACGTCACAGTGACATCTGCCGTAATACAGTCCCCACATTCCTGCCAGTCATTGACACCTTCATATTTCACCTCAAGCTGAATGCATCCTCCATTCAATTTCAATCCCTCGATACTTACCATGCCCTCCTGTGCGTTATACTCTATGGTGAAGCCTAAAAATAACAGTAATGTCAAAGTTAATTAACACACACAAAAATAACCCCATAGATCAACTACTCTATATTATTCATTTAGAATGGTAATTTCAAGAAAACTATGCTTTTTGTAAAACACAGGGGGAAAGCGAATAACATAAGCGCGAGACTTTTGAATTTATTTTTATTTTTAGTTAAAGGTAGGGTTAAAAATTTGTTTTTGTCAACGTAATTCTTCTTTAGAGGTCAAAATGTCAATACAATAAAAGTCCAGGTGGAAGTTTCAGCTAAATACAGTGTCTACTTGTTGAAAAAACAGCAAAAAACCTTTCACGAATTTCATCAAAGACGCCGAACCCATCCACCAACCGCATCTCTGGCCGCAGCATTCTCAAAAGGACACCACACGGGAATATGAAACTCTAAAGCTCACATTGAGGTGATTTTTTGAGATTCAAATTTTTCGACATACATTTATTGATTTCTAATCACCGGGGGCACTTCAGACGAAATATTTTCACAAGATGCTTACTACCATTTTTAGAACAGGTAGGCTTTTGGATAAAAGTTACACAATTTTGTTTTAGGGTCATTACCAAAGTATGGCCCTATCTTAAAATTGTTCTGTTATTGAAACAAAAGTGAGCAAAAGTGCCTATACTGTAGCCCTTATTAGGGCTGATATTGAGAAGACAATACAGAAATGCTGTTAAAAGCTGGGTGGAAATTTTCCAAAATGATTACCTGAGTCTGGACTTGGTTCTTTCGCTAAATTATTGGTATTAGAGAGTGGGGACAATAGTGGGAAGACAGGAGAAACAAAAGAGGTATTAAAATTGTTACATTGAATTCTTAAGAGAAATACACTTAAGCAACTGCCTGTGATCCTCAAATCGGAAAAGCGAAATGAAACAAATTTGTACATTTTGTAATGTGTTGTTCATTTTATACGTTAAATTATACTTTTCCATTATTAATCATTTTATATCACACATTGTTCCGTCATTCCAAAATGTATTATATACCTCATTTTAGATCATTGTCTCTTGATTGGTGGAACACGCGTCCGACGTGCCATACTTTGTTTTGACACGTGTACTTTTCCGACACTCGCAAACGTCAATTTTGTTACCATTATCAAACGCTGAATGATAATTTATTTACAAAAGTATGTTTCTTGACATTTGTGTTTCCCTTACAAACGCAACTTTTTCATCCACAACAAGTACAGGTAGTTCAAAAAATCCTTCTAAAACTATTGGTTTTGTATGCCTCCTGTTGGAGATAAAGTTATCGGTCTTTTTTAAAGATGACAATCTTGTGTACATGAACTCTTTCATAAGGCTACGGAGTTTTCTCATCGCGGTCTTCTATAATCCAATTGGTTTTACGAACAGCAAGTTTCTTTCTTTGGAAATAAAAAGTGCTAGAGAATTATCTCCCTTACTTCTCGATGTTATCTTTGTGATCTTTTCTTTGAATGTTGATCGTGGACTGCTGATCATTAATTACAATAGACAAAAGGGGACACTTACGTAATGTGTATTCCAATATGCGTCCAGGATTTGTATTTTTGCCGACGTCATTCTCAGCATACACCCTGATCTCGTACTCCGTGTATGACTCAAGACCATCCACGTTGTATGAGGTCACCCCTCCATCGATCTTATCGCTGACTGTCTCTGAAGAGTCTGCAGTCTTCTTGTAACCGACATGGAACCACTGGGGCTCACCGCCATCATAACCAGCTGTCCATCTTACAGCTATTGAGCTTGGAGTCCGCTCAACCAATACTACACCAGTTGGCCTTTTCGGTACTCCTATGCGTGATTTAGAAATCAGTCGACGTTTAATTAATATTAATAAATCTGACAATAATTTCAGACCGTCAAGTTACACATTTAAGGCTTAGAAACCCATAGTTTTACGTTGTGTAATTTTTTTATAATTATCCCGACCGTAGTAAAAAAAACATTAAAAAAATTAAAATAAAACACATATGAACATTCATAAATTTGTGCTACGGTCAGGCTATTTATAAAAATTAAATCGGCAAAGATAAATCAGAAGTATAGGCTATATAGCAACAAAATCCAGCATCCCATCACGAATGCTTGTTAAAATAAAAAGGAAAAAACGAGCCTGCAATTTGGATTGAGGAACAAATGGGAACAAGGAGAAAGTGTATACTGTAAGCTACAGAACTTGAAGGATAATTGGTTCTCAATACATATCAAACTTGAGATTTGGAAAGAGATAAAGAATCAGCAAGTGTATTATGAATTACAGCTGGTCCAGCCTACCTCCATGTTAGAACTAAGTTAATAGTAGGGTCATTGTTTAGTAATGACCCCGATGAAAATTGCGTAATTTCTATCCAAAGCTTACTCGTTATAAAGATTGTAATGGTAGTAAGCTAAATTGTTTCGTCTGAAATGCACCCATTGATTAGAAAACGAAAAAACATAATATATGAGAAATTATTCATGCATAAATCGTTTATCAGATTTCTGAGGATTTGTGTCCGTTCGCGAATGCTGCGGCCAGAGATGCGGTTGGTACCCGCTGTCACCACGCTAAACGTGGATAGATTCGACGTTCGAGTGAAAACACCGTGGCAGTTTTGTTGCTGTTAAGCAAGTAGACACTGTATTCAGCTGAAACTTTCACAGGTGACTTTTATTGTATCTTTCTTTATAATTGTGCCTTTAAATTTAGCATTAAATTGAAAGAAAAAAACGGTGACCCTATCATTACGGAGATGTACGTAGTCAATCGTTTTGTTCTCTATGAAAGAAACACAGGTCGTATACTTTGCAAATTTTAGGAAGAATATAATTTGATAATTAACTAGGCATTTTGAATGCAACCTTACTTGTTCCATTGAGAATGATTTCATGCGAGTCTGGGAGTCCGATGCCATTGATGCTGTTGCATGTATACACCCCACCGTCAACCTGACCGTCCACTGCCCGGATGGTCAGTTTGCTGGTGGTCACATTTCCAATGGTCATATCAGTATCAGATGTTGTATATGATACTTCCACCATGTACTTGTTATCGTTTCCACCGTGGATGATCTCTGTATTGCTCAGATCGAGCCATGTGATGGCAGGTGCGGGGTTGCCTTTTGCAGTGCATGACAGGTTTGCTGTTAAACCACTGCTGACACCAACCTCAGTTTGTTGTTTGTTGGTGATGCTAGTCTCATCTGATGGCAAAATGAAATCAATTTAAACGAGTTTATCTATCAGGATATATCTAATTATTGCCTTGTTTGGTTAACATTTTTATGGATTAAATGATAATAATTATGATATGAAATAAGCTATAATGCGTTTAAAACAATACAATAGGGTAAATGGTAATTACTTGATATGTACACTCACGGGCATTGTACAAATAGAGATCAATGCGTTTATGCATTTTATGCTCAGCCTGGTAAACTGTAGCTCGTTTGTGCCCTACGTTGAAAAAATGCGGACGTAATTTCGCAGCAAGATTTCCCATAGTTATAAATGAGTTAATATTTCGCATCAAATAAGACTTCTTCGCATGCGCGGTCGAGTACATTACACTCCGGTTCATTAAGACGCTCACAATTGCAAAGATTTTAATGAACATTACCCGTCGATGTTTTAATTTTTTTAAATTAAAGCAACCACAGTTCTCGAAATTTATATTTTCATGTGAAATTGTAACTTTTATTAAAATTGATATAGTCCTAAAGGCAACTTTTGTGGAATTTCTGGTTCCAAAAATTGTGCATCTGATAGGTTTGTCTTTTTGACCATGTTAATCGACGATGTGGCCAACGGTAGCAAACTTCAAAACACGACACGAAAACGTTCTTTTCCCGCCATGCTTTCATTCTACAGATCTACTGGTTTGGGGTCCTGCGCAAGTCGCCATACCCCCTAAGTCACTGCTCCGCGCCGCTCAGCGGTCACAATACGATCTGCTAAATTTATGACTGTAAGGTATATGCGGTGACGATCATGCTTCCTCTCAAGTAAAAGAGTTTATTTATACATGTAGTCCTACCTCATCGCCTTACCGGATCAGAAGCTACAATCGAACACCGATTTTTTTTCCGAGTTGTTGTTTTTTAAATTGTTGTAAGGTGTTGTGCAGCAGCACGATCACTTTTTGTTATTGTTCGAGTTTTTTGTCTTAGGTGTTCGGCCAACAGCCGAAAACCCTATTGTTATTGTACTGTGTTTTTCCTCCACGTCTTCTTCCTTCTGTCATCAAACTTTCACAAGAAGTGTGTATATGACACCGCAATCTTTTCGGGATGATGACGTCATCGATGACGTCACAAAATTAAATCAATGTTTGATTTATAGTAAATCATATCTAATGAAGCATACTTGCTACATACAAGGTATTTGCACCAAATGAAAGTTCTTGAAGTATTGTCCAATTAATATTACACAAGGTTTGACCCGGTGGCCTTTACTTCCGGATTCGAAACCGGAAGTTGAAGTATAAATAAATATTCCCGGGCATTGTTTTGAGATCTGCACAAATGATCAGGAATTTTGACATGGTCTCTTTATTTGGAATAAAGTTTGACCTCTAGGCCTTCCAATTATAAGAGTAAGGACGTAATTATCCTCAACAGTGCCCTCTCGTAATAAGTTTAAAAAGAGGAATATTTTTGCTGAAATCATAACATAATGTTTGGAGTCGTAGATTGATGACGTCACGTGGCTTTTTCCCAGGGGCGCACTTTTTGAAGCCGTGTATCTTCCAAACCACAAGACCGACTGAGTTGAAACTTTGTGTAATGCTTGACAACGACAGTGGCTGCTTACACTAAACTGACGTTATGATGAAGTTACTTATAATTTTTACTTATTTTTTTAATTTTGACCACTTATTACATATCCTGATAACAAAGCAAGCTGCAGTTAAATGTTGTTTTTAGATCAGGCTTGGAAGGTCGTATACTGATAAAATATTGAGTGACGTCTTCATGGCATCATCAACTGTCACTTGATATCACAACCAAAGTAGCGTTTTCAAGATCTATACGTACACAACAACATTGGCGATCGAGCTGAAACTTTGCATGTTTACACTAAAGTTTAGGTCACGTCAAGGTGATGTCCTCAAGTGTTACATTACATCACCTAAAATACACATTTTCCACGGCTTTATCTACGTAATAACATTCTCGATTGAACTGAACTTTCGCATGTACTCAAGCTGTATCTTAAATGTTATGTTTCTTTTCCTGGTAAAATTACGTCATTCATTGTAACTCATTATGGTGATTAAGTTATTTTTTTTATCTCAACACAAATTATGTTTGTTGTACTACAATCCTCCCGGGAATGCACGAGAACTGTGCGTTGAGAGAAAACTACAGTGTAGGTGATTTTATGAGAACATGTACTTACATTTAACGTTAATGGGACCCCATGTCTGTTCTGGTAATGGTGTTGAAGTCCAAGAGGGTCTACTTGCAGAGCACTTAATGATGTGTGTGTTGTCTTGTCTCTTAGGAGTAAACTCAAGCTGACTGGTAAACATGTAACGTTGACTGGTTTCTGATAGGACCGCTGTGGTATCAGATGGATCCTGTATAGCGGTGCCTTCATTAGACCACACCAAGTACCAGTCATAAGGATATCCCAGGTCTGCTGTGCATGTCAGTGTAGTAGCCACATTCTCAGTCATTGTAACACTACCTGATATAGCAGGGGTGTCAGGTGGACCTGTATTTAAAAAGAAAATAAAAAGTTGTAGTAGAAACATCGAGTTCTAGTGATGCTTGTGATTACTATTTTCGCAAAACTGTTACTTATTCAGGGGGGAAACTGTTGGGTGAGACAATCGATAGTGCAGTTTTTAATATAATTAACCAAATAGGGTCTCTTTGTCTAAGTTTTCACATACTTGAGGATTAGAATGTGACACAAATATGTTACTGCTGATATAGTGATAAGAACAAGTTGTGCTTGTCTTCAGTGACAGCGCGATCGAGCAACAATAACATTAATGTACAAAAATGTGAGGGTAGGCCAAGAGGCCTAGCCCCAATCCCCCAGCCCTGCATCGGTGTAAATCTGTACTATTGATAATTACCAGTTTGAAAGAAGCACAACATATATTAACCCTCTTTCTTGAATACGATAAAAAACATTGTGATTTTCTGAACAGAGTGAGACACGATTATACGATTCTATGATTATACGACGCTAGCCCCATATAGGGCCAATCCACTTCGTTCGTATCCTTGCCAATTTGGCCTAGCACCCATTGCAATCCTATTTTTGTGCCCGATCTAATTTTTAATCCGGGTTAAAAACTTACCGATCAAATGCTACTTTAGGCCTACTTGTAGAAAGCCCTATTGCTAAACTTTTTTTTTAAACATCACGGATTTGGGGAGAAAATTGATTACCTTTCGAGTCGCGAGAGTGAATTTTTTGATCACGTATTACCAACTTGCGCGAGAACCATAATAGTTGGGTTCCTTGAACAATTTCACAACATTTATACGATCTAATGGGGACCAGACTGATTTACATAACGCGCTGAGCACAATATCCTTTGCGCAGACGGCGGGCTTAAGATGCGCACCGCATTACACGTATTTCACAAAACCTAGATGGCACGCTGATTGAATCAGTCAGGTCCCCATTAAATTTCAGCAGTTGATCGTATAACTGTTGTGGATTGTTGAGGGAACCTGACAATGGTTTTCGCGCTAGTTAATAATATGTGGTTAAAAAATCACAACTCGCGATGAAAAGCAAACAAATTTCACAAAAGATCGGTGATGTATTAAAAAAAACAATTAAGCGTTATACTATAGGCTTTCATACAAGTACAGTAGCATTCGATCAGTAAGTTTCATAACCCGGCTTGAAAATTAAATCGGGCACAAAAATAGGAATGCAATGGTGCTAGAGCCAAGGATACGAAGTGGATTGGCCCTATTCGTCGGGCTATGTCTTCACTTTTTAAATATTGCATATTGTAAAAGTCACGTTGTATTTAGCGCGCGCGCGTGCTGACCTACAGCCATAAACTCCCTTGCACAATGTACATGGCATGGTCAACTCAAGCTGCGGGTGAATCTTCACGCCCCCCGGACCCCGCGCCCGGCATTTGCAGGTGTTTCGCGTTTATGTTGTGTGTGAGAAAAACATTATTAGTAGCTTTTTTGAAAAAAAATAGGTATAGGGCCTATGTCATTAACTTTGTCTCTCCCTCATTTTTCCCCTTGATGTTTGTTTTTTGTTTTTGTTTTTTTGGTCAAGCAAAAAGGGGGGCGTGCGCCCCCCACGCCCCCCCCTGTATCCGCCCCTGAGTTAAATGTTTAAATTGTACATACCAATTACATTCAATGTAGTATTCACTGAAGGGAATGGAGGTTCTGACTGTGCAGTGTTTGCCTCACACATGACTATCTGTCTATGGTTGACCCTCTTTGGAGTGAATGTCCAGTCACCTTCGGTGTCCACAAGTCCATCGTCTCCTCCAGGCGATGGGGTGGTGGTTGTTTGCTCTACATCATTAAGAAACCACTTGATGGTTGCAGCTGGTTTCGTACCCAGAACCCTGCATGTGAATGTGTGTTCTGTGCCTTCATCAACGTCTGCTGGATCTCCAAGGGGTTCACTGGAATCTAACAGTAACATCGCTGAAGCCTTCGGAGGCACTTTAAAAGAAAACAAAAGAAAAGAAAGTGTTTATTCAATTAACATGTACTTGAAGTTGCGTAGAAAACAAATTGTACAAATTGATATAAATATACAATAAACATACTGAACCACATTTCTAAGGAAAAAAACAAAATAACTGCCAACAATTCTTTCTTATATAGGTTATGACTCCACGGATTAAAGAAGTATAGACCATGTGACCTGTGACATCACATGTTTACAAAAGAGCCACAGAGCCTGGACTCCATACAGGCACAGCTTATTGTACACAGCTCAATGGAAGAATACAACAAATCTTATGTTTTTTGGAGATTGCACTGTCTGATTTTTCTCAACTTGTGATAAATGAAGAAAGGGGACATCTCAAAAGCTGTACAGCTGTTGCTTTTGTAAGTCTTGAATTTATGTGAAAACTATGACACAAAATGTTAATTTTTCCAAATGGCCTAGTGTCTTGCCCGTCAGAAACGCATTAGATTGTACAAGGTCACCACTCTGTAAACAAAGGTAACATGGTCTATAGAGAAGCCATCAGTTTTAAGCTTTGTTTGTTGTGATTTAGAACTTGGTTTAAAGACACTGGACACTATTGGTAAAGACCAGTCTTCTCACTTGGTGTATCTCAACATATGGATAAAATAACAAACCTGTAAAAACTTGAGCTCAATTGGTCGTCGAAGTTGCGAGATAACTATGAAAGAAAAAACACCCTTGTCACACGAAGTTGTATGCTTTCAGATGGTTGATTTCGAGACCTCAAATTCTAATTCTGAGGTCTCGAAATCAAATTTGTGGAAAATGACTTCTTTCTCGAAAACTATGTCACTTCAGAGGGAGCCGTTTCTCACAATATTTTATACTGTCAACCTCTCCCCAGTACTCGTTACCAAGTAAGGTTTTATGTTAATAACTATTTTGAGTAATTACTAATAGTGTCCACTGCCTTTAAGAATTGCTGAAGTCGTGTACAAGGTTATGAGTGCATGTATATTTCAAAGTACCAATCTAAATGCATATAATTATAATTCTAGTTAATTACCTTTGACATCAAGCACCACGGTGATAGAAACTTCAGCATGACCATTCTTGTTTGACGCTTGACATTGTAACATCTCTCCATCGTTTCCTGCTACAGCTGTTATTGTGGTTGTACTGTTGCTAGTTGTCAACCCGTTACTACCAGTGATATTAAAGTTACCATCTGGTGTAAGACTCTGATCTCCAACTGTCCAAGTGAATGTGGCTCCTGGATGAATGTCTGGTACCACGCATACGTACTGACGTTCCTCTCCATATACAAGGTATGATATAACACCATTAGGATAGGCTCCAGTCTCATCAGATAGTGTGATGCTCATTGGGAGAACTATTTAAATTAGAACAAAATGTTTGAAAATGAAACTATTTGTTCACATAGTTCCCAGTTTCCTGTTGTCTTTTAACATCTGCAAACGAAATTCTACATTGTTCACAAATCGTCTTCTTCTTAAACAGTTACTTGAGCGAAAACGATGTAACGGAAATGCTATTTAAACTTGTTTATAAATGTGTTTAGTTGTCATTTAAATGTATTTTTGATGTGTTTACATTTTTAGATTTTTCGTAATCATCGATCAAAAAATGTGGCCCTAACCTCAAGGTTTTGAAAAACTAGAAACACTTCTGCCGTCGGCGGCGCGCTTTAGTGTGACGTCATGTGTAGGAGTTAGCTTTACGTAAACAATAGGACACCATTGTTTGTGGATGGGGATTCGATAGTATGCGAAAGAAATTAGTTAATTAAATCGTTTTTACAAAGTTTCTTGAGTGCTGGGATAATATGCCAGCATTATGTGTCGTTGGTGGTTGTACAGTGAAACATCCGAACCCGATTTCCCCCGATTTCTAATACAGAGGAATGTTTCGATCGTTGACAACACTCGATCCAATTGTGAGCTGACCAAAATAATGATTTGCAGCACACATTTCACAGATAACTATAGGAATGATTTGTCCCAGCGCAGCGTGAGCTACAATTATTTGGGCGGCAGGGCCTTTTTAGCCACCTGTCCACCTGTTTCAGGACAGTAAAACTCGATCATCTGTCTGTCCTGTAAAACCAAGCTGTATTTACTCAAGCCTGTTGTTAGAGTGAAGGCACTTCTTGAACCCAAACTTATAAAAGCAAGCCCTTTTTGATAATATTGAAGACAGTAAAGCGTAATATATTCCAATCAGTGTGTTTCTAAGGCAGGCACACTAGTCATCACTCCCTGTCCCTTGTTTCCCTTTTCTCCTCTTCGCTTTCAATATTACCAGCAGTGGTTGAAGAGTATACCTCTTCTTCGATCGTAAATAATAAATCACTCTCGAGACCGCTGCTATCTAACATTTTGTAGGCTTTCAAACGTTGCCTAAAAACTGTGCTCTTTCCATTGCAATGCATAAATTGGTATAAAAACACCACTCCCACACATGACGTCACACAGATTTTCCAGAGAATGACAACGTCACGGGGCTTTTCGCGAAACTAAACGAAAAGCAACGTTAAGTCGTGGTCAAAATGATTTTTGTTTGTATTTATAAAACATTTGTATACGATGTGAACTGTATGTCTGTATTCATCGAGCGCTTGTAAATGAATTTCAGCAAATAATACGTTTTCTTTACTCTCGTTCAAGGATCTCTTTAAAGTTACATGTAAATCTTATTTGACCCAACGACGCGTGTGAAATCTGAATATTTTTTAAGTTCACGCCTGCCATGATGTTCTTACCGTAACACATGCACGAGGAAGTTTTTAGAAACAGAGTATAGCCACCTTTGAGTAATTCTGTTTCTGAAATCTCGCAACTGAAGTGTAATTTCTACTCTGTTGATCTCTACTCTTGAAAATTTTACAAATTAACCTGATTAGTTGAAGTTGAGAGCAAATGACAAAAGTTGTTTATTTAAATCTGCATGAGGCACAATGGTAGTCCAACATACAGTTCAAGAATCATATCCATTTGCCTCATTCAAAATGGGTCTTTTGAGCATTATTGGGGTCAATTTGATACATTTTATGCGATGCAACTAGTAAAAAAAACACTTGTTTTTTATTAATTAAATACAATTAAGATTTAAGAAACAGATTCTCCTTAACTTTAAGAAATTTTATAGTAATTTTCAACTCTATTTAAGTCTATAAAAATGTCTCTGTTATCGAAACAAAATTAAAGGTAACACTGGCTTTTGAGCTATTTCGGCTACAAAATAGACGCAAAAATGACTCTAAAGGTCTTCCAGGAGTAGAGTATAACGGTTCTTAAAGAGAAACCATCAAATATGGCCGTTTTGTGCATTTTCCCATAAATTAAGGTTACTTTATAGATTATCACCTGATCATCGGAGTTAATAGCCGTATGAAAGTTTATAGGCCTACTGCAACAAATTCAACTCTGTTTCTGTTTTTACAATTATTCATGAGTAGTTTAAGAAGCGAAAAATATCATAATCATTTCGCTCTCTCGAAAAATTATTTTGATGGCACGAAATATTATTGCGGGGGACGAAATGTTATAATTTTTTGTTGGGACGATACACTTTTTTGAGGGAACGAAATACTTAAGCTGGTAAGAAGTCCTTGATATGCCAATTTAATTTATGAGATATTAAAATTAATTTTAGTGTATCTTTAAAAAAATTATCTTAAAGCTATATCGGATTGTATTGCACTGACTCTCATAATTGAACGGAGGAAATGATACAAGGCCCAGCAGAATGATTGACAGCCCTTGTGGTGCCAAGAATGCATCTTATTTTTATTCCTGTAAAATTGTTATACAGTTTTATCTTTGTACGCCGAAAACTTAAGACTTGTACAGAATTCCGTTATCTACGCTTTTCTTCTCACTCTACTTGAAACTAATGGAACTTCAATTTAATTATTAAGAACACGAACTGACCCCCCCCCAAAAAAAAACAAAAAAAACAACAACAACAACAACAACAACAACAACAACAACAACAACAACAACAACAACATCAACCAAACAACAAACAAACAACAACACAGCAACAACAACAACAAACAAACAAACAAAACAAGAACAACAACGGGTGTCCGGTGCCTGAACTACCAGGCTGAACAAAATCTTCTGATCAAAATCACAAGCTTACCTATCACAATCACTTCAACAGATTCCTCATCTTCAGAGCCATCATAAAGGACAGCCGTACACCAGAATAACCCGGAGTCATTATAGAAATTAACATTTGCAATAACTAATGTTGATGATCTTTTAGCTATATCTCTGGATGCTATGTAATCTGGTGGGCTGTAGCCGTCTGAATATTTTGGACTATCGCCTTCTTGAGTGAATTCAGCCACATTATAAGCTTCGCGAGTTGTTTCGCCCATTGACCACGTAAGGAAGTATAATGGATGAAAATAACTTTCATCTGTGGTGTAACTGCAGGAAAGTGTTGCTGAGCTCCCGCTGTCTACAGTCAGAGTTGGAGATACTGTTACCGTCACTTGACCACTTGATGCTGTTGGGGAGAAAGGGAAAAACAGGATTGTTTGTAAGCTTTTGTTCGTAAACCAGTAGTGGAACATGGGCTTTAGGTTGAAAACAAAAATAATTAGGGTACAGGAGAGTTATTCGGGGTGATTATTATATTGAACATGTTCCTTTTTAACTGCAAATTTTCATTTTGGATATTTTTCAAATTTACAGCATAAAATTATCATTATACAGTCCAAAAAAAACTATTGAAACAACAAATTTTTCGTTTACATTTTCTCTCCCAAACTGTGAAAAACATGCTTCAGATTTACAAATAAATCTCATTTTGCAAGGCTAACAATTGAAATATCCAATTATGTTTGTTTGTAAAAAATATTATGCACATTTTGCGGTGTTTGTATAAACATCAATAAAA
Organism: Pycnopodia helianthoides; assembly: GCA_032158295.1. Lineage (NCBI taxonomy): Eukaryota > Metazoa > Echinodermata > Asteroidea > Forcipulatida > Asteriidae > Pycnopodia > Pycnopodia helianthoides. Next base: position 10,844,721 of record CM063262.1, read on the forward strand.
TTTCACAAGAAGACGATTTATTTTAGGAATGAAGGATAACAAAATCTACCCATTCCTCTTTTTAGCTGGGTTTGCGGAACACGGATAAAAAACTATCGTCCGCTCTTTTCGGCTGGTGTGGGGAAAAATGGGATAAAAAAGTATATTCCCTCTCTTCTTTGCCGAACGGGTTTGAGCAACAAGGGATACAAAAATATATCCCCTCACTCAAATTCGATTTTGGAGTAAAACATTTTGCAAATTGTTTTGCTAACAAAAGTGAAACAATTAAAAGACTTAAAGGCACCTGGCAGTGGTATTTTGTACAAACCAAGCTTTTGTCATTAATATATGTATTTTGATGAGTGGAATGTGAATTAACTACGGTTTTTAAAAATTAGTTTTTATTTTAATTACAAATTTAAGAGTAGGCCCCCCTTTACCTTGACACATGATGGCGCTGTTCGTGACGTCACTCAAGGCACGATATTTGAAGGAAACTAGACTTATGTTGTTTGTAAATTACAAACAAAAGTGGTTCGGTGTGTTTTTTAGTTTGATTTTAACCCTTTCCCGATCTGTTTGAAGCACTGTATACTCAGTACTTTTGCGAGTTTTGTAAAAAATGAAAACATAAAATAAAAACAATTCAACAGAAGTAAAGGTCACAGGGGTCAAACTTTGTGTAAGATTTTAAAAATACTACAGGGTCTTTCACATGGTTTAAAGATCTTGTGTGTGGCAATTATGGTTCTTCAGATATGAATTTGTTTCAATATTAAACATTGATTGAATGTTATGACGTCATCGATTACGTCATCGATGACGTCATCATCCCCAAAACCTTTACGTCTAAGTACATGGTTAGTTCAAATGCGATGAATATAAAAACAAGTAAATGGAACGAGCGGATCTGGTTAGGAAGCATTATACCTCCATTCAATGGCCGTAAAATAATTTCCTAAAGACTGTCGTTTGCAAAGGTAGCTCTAGCGGGCGCTACATTTATTTGGGATGGATGTGGATGCACCAACGTAAACTTGGGACATAGTTGGGACATTATGGTACAACTGTTCAATGCGTGATTCGTAGGTACACCTGTACGTATTCCACGAAGTCCAAATTGCGCCGGAAAAGGGTAATACTATTGGGTTCACCCTATAAAGGCAGTTGTTCATGTGAGCTTTCCTTCGTGATGTGAGTGTAGTTGTGTGAAATCCTTTTTTTTTTGCCAAAGTAAACATTTTTAACGGGCACCTCATTTTATACGCCGGGCGGATTTCTTATTAGCCCGGGCGGATTACTATTTCGTCCGAACCCTTGCCCTTAGCACTTTACAGAGTTTTGTAAAAAATATAAAGAATATAAAACAAGTCAAATAATATTATTTATGACATGCAGTTCAGGAGATATGATATTTAAAGTAATAAGCTTTGAACTACTGTAACTTGACACCCGATGACGTCATGATGAAAAAAATGTGCTTTAGTAAAGTAAAGGTCAAACGGGGTCACAATGTGGGTAAGATTTGTTTAATACCTTAAGAGCTTTCATATGGTGCACATATTATGTATTTAGCATGGTTCTTGAGATATTATTTTTAATATAAAACTTCAATTTAATGTAATGACGTCATTGGTGACGTCGTAATTCAAAAACAAATGTATTTTGTCATGTACACACTGTGGTCTAGGTATATAGTAAAAGTTTCAAGTCCGTACAATCTTTAATTTTTGGAGATAGCAAAATTAAAAAAATTTCGACCTCGTTAACGATTGTCGTTGTGACGTAGCTATGACGTCATTTATCATATTTCTAGAATGCTCATGAGCTAAACAAAATATTATGCGTTGAAAGTTTTTTCATATTTTTATTGACTTGGCTCTAGAGCCCCCCAAAACATAGTTTTTAATTTAACTTCCGGTAAAGGTCAAATGAGGTCACAATTCGCATACAATGTGTACAACATTACAAAACCTTTCATATGCATCAAAGATCCTGTATGTAGCATATATGGTTCTCAAGATATGAATTTTTCAAATTATTTAACGTTTATTTAACGTAATGACGTTATCAATTACGTCATCATTCCAAACAAGTTGCGGTTTCAAAGATATTTGTACACGGTAAGTTTCAAGTTCATACAAGCTTTTCTTTTTGCGAAGAAGAAAACCCAGAAAGAAAAAAAAACAGAGCAATAACAATAGTTGTTCGGATGTCGGCCGAACACCTAAAAAACAGAGCAATAACACTAGTTGTTCGGCTGTTGGCCGAAATCCCTAATGAAACATAAATGTTAATAATTATTATTTGCGAATCGTTAATTATCATGAACATACAATGTATTATGGTTATTTCTAGTGGCCAAGAATAACTCTTCGTAGAAGCATTACAAGCTGCACAATTTAGCAAAAGTCTAAACAAGCTTTTGATTGTTAGCGAGGTTTGCATAGACGGCTGTTTTAGAGACTAACAAAGCTATTGCCGAAATCAGGATGCGTGAACCTTGAACAGAGACTAGAGTACAAGCATGTTTGGACTTCGCCCCCTTGCGGTCAATAGAACGAAAAGCCGCTCACATTGCAACTGGTATAGATCACGGATTGTGTGTGTTTTCAGTGCGGTTATTTTCCCGCGGTTTAACAGCGTGTCAATGCATACCCGATTTCAACCGGAAGTGAAGGTCAAATAGGTAACATATCTGTGGCAAAGTTTGAGAACGCCTTTGGACATATAACATGATGTAAAATCTGTGAGTAGTGTGTGTGTAAAAAGTATGAATATTTCTTAAAGTATGAAATTTGAAATTTTCAACTTCCGGTTTAAACAGGAAGTCAAGGTCAAATGGTGTAACACTTTGTGTTGTAATTGCTACATTTTTCAAGACCTCCCCGATGATGTATAGATTGAAATAATAGCTAACGTACTTCTCGAGTTATGAATTTATGAAGTATTAAACTTTGTTTTAGTGTATTTTGACACCTGATGACGTCATCATAACGTCACAACTACCTGGTGGAGGTTTTATCCATGTCCTAATGTGGTATTAATTTGAAGTTGATCAGATATACTGAAGTTAATAATTTTACCGAGAAAGTGTTTTTTTAAAGAATTACACATAGGCAAACTTTGACCTTCCGGTACGACCGTAGGTAAAGGTCATGTGAATTTTGCGTTAACTTTTCAAATGTTGCCCATGTCTTTGTGTAACATATGCCCAAAGTTGAATTGTGTAACTTTATTATTCAGAGGCATACAGGCATAGGCATGAGGTCACTTTTTGACCCTAAATGGCTTGTAATTTGACACCTGATGACGTAATCATGACGTCACAACTTACTCGGCTTCTGCTAGTTATGTCCTAACTTCACATGAAGTTTCAAGTTGATCAAAGGTTTACAAGCATGCGTTTGCTTGCGGACAAAGCCCACTGAGAAGAATAAGTAAAACTAAAAAATAAAAAAAACGAACAAAAACAATGAGTTGTTCGTGCTGTTGCACGAACACCTCAAAAAACCGAACAAAAACAATGAGTTGTTCGTGCTGTTGCACGAACACCTAAACAATGAGTTGTTCGCGCTGCTGCACGAACACCTCAAAAAACCGAACAAAAACAATGAGTTGTTCGCGCTGCTGCACGAACACCTCAAAAAAAAAACCGAACAAAAACAATGAGTTGTTCGCGCTGCTGCACGAACACCTCAACTAAAAAAAAAAAAAAAAAAAAACGAACAAAAACAATGAGTTGTTCGTGCTGTTGCACGAACACCTCAATGAGTTGTTCGCGCTGTTGCACGAACACCTCAACAATGAGTTGTTCGCGCTGCTGCACGAACACCTCAACAAGAGGTGTTCCGGGCGGATTGCCCGAACACCTAAAAAAAAAATGATGTGCGTATGCGGACGTCACCCACATCACAGTATACATGTACTAGCTAGCGTATACTAGCTGGCTTCGGCGCGGTCTCAATCGAAAACCGAGGAATTCATACATGGCACATCGCGCCGAAAACGACGTCGTTAGTCTGACTTTCGCGGCCCACAACCGCTTATACTTGGGATCTGCAGAAAACGAATGCAGACTGACCCCATCATTAGTTGTTTAGCTGCATACAGCACCAATACACCTGGTCGGCATGGCCGGAAAATGCAAGAAAAAAAAACGTTTTCGAAACGTACAAGATCACTCCTGGGACCTACTTGCTCGTGTGTTTACAACGTAAACGCAAGCAAATTCGAGGGGGGTCGATGTTCGGTCGAGGCGAAGTCTGCCTTGATTGACGTCACAAAAGGGGATGGGCGGAGTCACCCCCCGAACAACTTTATCTATTTTTTTTTTTACATATAAATCCTCACAAACAGTTACTCAAAAAATGGTTTTATTGTTAATATACACAAACTCTTATGTTTAAAAAAAAATATCTATTTCCAGGTGACTTTAAAGGAACATTACAGAATTGGTAAGAAAAAACTTGTAAAATATACTTTTGATCACAGATTTACATAAAACTTACACGGTCTAATGATGATGATAGTAGAAAACATCCCTTGAAATATTTCTGTCTGAAATGCCATATTTGATGAGAAATGAATAAACTTATTTTCCGATTTGAGTTTATCGCTCAGTGAGCGTTTTATTCATTTGTTGAACCTATATGATTTCATGCAAATGTGTAATTGGTTTTTCACTATTTTCTCGTGACCCAGATGGCCGATCAATCTCAAACTTCTACAGATTTGTCAGTTTATGTATATGGTGGATTACATAAAGTGCTTACACTGCCAGCAACTGTTTTGTTAGCAACAACCAATTCTGTAATGTTCCTTTAAACATATTTTTAAAAGTGCACCGATTTCTAATTCTGCTCTTGTAGTAATATTTTGTAGAGAAAAAACAGCATGACTTTAATATTTTGAAAACATGTTCAAAAAAGTTGCTGTATTAAAAATTGGAGTTAAAAATGAACCTGTTATTGGTCCATAGTTATAATAATGTACACAAACACAGGACTTGTCTACTTGCAACATTGCGCAACATTTTTAGAGGTTTGTGGTCTGTGGGACATGGAAATCTGTGCCAAACAGGTATTATGAAATCGGCTTATTTCAAAGATCAGGACCAATGTTTCTCTCACAATGTTGGAGTAACAGGATTGGGCTTTTGAGAGGCTTTTGGAAGTGAATACAACTGTGTTGTGCGCTTTCGAGAGGCAGGCTCCAAGCGCTTTCATTGATGCGGCGACTTTTTAAGGTGGTTTGTTTTGTGGGGTTATAATACTGTAGGCATGAGGGCCTAGAAATGGAACTTTTAATCGCGTTGACTGTAGTCTTGATTGGCGACGTTCATTTTGTTTAACGTAGTGCGGTATCGCAACACGAATTAAAGGAACACGTTGCCTTAGGGTTGGGCGCTGTTGGGCGCTTTTGGGCTATAACAAGCGTTTGATGTATAATGAGCACGGTCGGAAAGATGTTTAAAAAATAGAATATAATGATCCCCACAAACCTTAGAAATGCTTCGCTTTTGATAACTTTTGCGAAACAAAACGCTCCGCCATTTATGGGAGTCAAGATTTTGACTCCCATAAATGGCGGACAAATTCTATTAGTCTTATTTCCAGTCGCAGCTGTTGAACTACGACTGAGCAATTATTTTATTAAAATTGTTACGATTACCATCTGTTAATTGTATTCCAATAAATATCCAGTTAATAAATAAATGAAAAAAGAAAAAAACATACGTTAAATAATTAAGTAGCAAGTCCCCACGTCTCGGTCCGTTCGGGCGTCCAGGGACGTACCAGCAGCAGCAAAGCCCCGCGGCCATACCACCCATAGACCTCCCCCCCTGCATGCTGCAGTACAGCAGACGACGCGAAGACAGGGTTCTCGTACAATGTATGATTTTAGCGGGGCCAACCTAGTAACACCGATGCTTTGTGTGGTGTAAGAAGGTCTGGTACCCGTTACTGTTATTGCATCCTGAATAGTGGGCCTTTACAGGCAAACGTATTGACGGCTTGAAAAACGTATACATTTCGCGGGACGCAATTTTTGTTCCGTACCACACTAGAGCCAATGCATACACGCATAAGGTATGGGCGCTTTCCCGGATCCCTTCACTGTTGACCCCCTGTCTCTAGTGTGGTGCGAACAAAAAAATTGCTCGCGGGACATGTCTCGGGGGTCAGAGGTCAATGTTTGTTTTTTAATTACCATTCACTAATTATATTACATTAAAGGTGTTTTATTGCAAGAACAACTCTTAATAAGTATAAGGAACACCTCCAAACAGTAAAATTTCATGAGATTTGAAGGCAACGTGTTCCTTTAATACTGTCCGCAACACGAATTACTGGAGAAGAGATATATGTATCACACGAACATCAGTAAGTCGTCAGTAAGACATGTGACGGAGCAAGACAAGTCGACGGGTAAGTGACAGATCTCCATCACTGACAATGTTTACACGAATTTCCTGTTTGCAAAATGTTTAGTAGTAAATGGTAAATTTATAGAGTCACACACATTAATGTTAATATGAATCATGTGTGCTCCAAAGATTTGAAATATATACACATTCATTAAACAGGCACCCAGGCTAAAATTAAATAGTTTGCCTGATTGGAAAATATTCGACTCACAGGTGCTCGACGGCCGTCCGTGGCCCAGTTACATTGCCGAAACTAGGGTAGAATTTTAGGGGGCACAAATGGATGCACCATTTTTTCTTGAGGGCAATTCTGGCAATTAAAACGTTTCTTTCCGTTTGCACTTTTTCCTAAACAAGCCCCCTTTCAGCATTTTATTTACCATTTTTACTATTTTTGTTAGATAATCTGCCGTGGGGGTAAAAACAAATGCATTGTCTGCGTGTATGAATGGCCCGGCCCCGTTTGCTGTCAGCTGTGGTTTGTGGCAAACGGATCCCCGCGCATCCGGCCGTCTTTGTGGTTTTGTTTACAATGTCAGTGTTGGGCAAGTTTGCTCAAATTTCTGGCAGCATGGTTTTGGACAGAGTTATGTCCAAGTTTGTTTCGTGGAAATAAATGCAGTTTAAAGCTTTGAAAAAAATGTTAATACTGTTTACAATTGTGTTATTATTTGTGTATTACCAATTTCAACATGTGTGCGTCTGCACATAAAGTATACACAACAAACACAACCATCATACATACTTACAAGCTAAAACAGTTGCAACAACAAAGACGCGGAGAAATATGCCTTTACACAGACACGTGCTCGTCAAAGTAGACATAGACCTCGCTGATCCGCACGACGAAGTACACATCCCTTATTCTGTTCACAACTTGATCCCGAAAACTAAAAATGGAATGGATTAACGAATGATCAGGATATGATAGAAACCATCAAATTTTGCCGTTTTCGAGCATTTTTCAAAAAATGAAAACAAAATGTGGTTCGGATAAATCACGTGATCTTCGGAGTTAGTTTTACTTCCAGCCGTATAAAAGTAAATTACTGAACCAAATTTATATATTTTTTTTAACAACTTATTCATGAGTATCTATCTGTGTCTGCATAAATCTGGCTGAAATTTTGTGTACTGCATTCTTTCGGACCGGTGATCAGTCTATTTTCAAATATTGATTGTGTGTACGAGACTTCATTGGTAGAGGACGTTGTGCAACAACGACATTGACGTGCGGCACCAAAACCTGGCCGCAAACCTGGCCAATATAGCTGCACGAAAACCTGGTCGTGAACTTGGCCGATAACAACCTCTTTCCAACAAAAACATTTTTTTGTGTGTGACGTGCGCGGGCAGCAATTTATTGTACCATATACCTACTACGGGGTCAACATCTATTGAATCGTTGCAGTAGCCGCTCCAAAGGATTCGAGCTACCTCTAGCCATCGGGTTAATTAGCTCGGAGGTCTAGTGGTAAGACGTCTGCTCTAGCAATGCAAAGGTCGTCGGTTCCCACCCGTGAGTGATTTGCCCGAGTGTGTGTGTTTTTTCACAGAGCTCGGGAAAGTACTGAGTATACAGTGCTTTATACACATCGGTGAAAGGGTAAAACCAAGTAAAATTCTTTATCCCCGATGCAACAATTAACATCTATTAAGCAATTTATTTGCAACCCAAACTTTGACGTGCGGCTTCAAAACCTGGCCGCGAATTTGTCCGATAACAATATCTTTGCAACCAAAACATTCCTTCACTGGAAACCAACTTTTCCGACTTTCCAGGCTTCACTGACATACACATTTCATGACTTTCATAATAATTATATTGTTCGGCCGGTAACCTAACAAAAACCCGTATATAACTGTTATGCTATAGCTTGACGTGAATTGTCTACCTATAACTGACATTAAGCCTATGTTTATTGCTTACCTGATGTAGGCCTACACATACCGTCGTTCAGTGGAGTCTGATGTGACTATATTATTAGGATGGATTACTCGAAATAGCTGCGCCTTGCCCAGTAATAAGATTCTTGCTTTCACCGTTGCTTTTGATCACCAAGCAAATTAGGAATGGCTCAAATCGGGTGTTTGTTCAGTAAAGGCGGAAGTATCAGCCGAGTATCAGCGTAGAAGTGAAGACAGTCGTAGAGAAGGGGGTACGGGTAACGCCACCAACGTTGAATCTAATCTCATTCGACTACTCGCTCGGCCCGGGCCGACATACAATCACAACATGTAGGCCTGATTATATATGCACGGAGGCTCCATGGAAAATGTTAACTATCTTTTTAATCCAAAATAAGAAGAATTTTGCGATGAAATCCTAGTACAAGGATAGTACAATAGTTATTTGCAATGGATTTACACAACAGAGCTTCATTATTGATAGTCGAATCTTTCGTAAACAGGAAGAGGTGACCCGGGTTATTTTTGTCAGGGGGAATTGTCCAATGCGCGTTTGTATACGTCAGCCCATCGCATCGCCTTTGGATGAGGCACTGGGACTAAATGCATCAATCTCCATTATCGACTGCTGGATGGCTACGTTGCGCCGCCATTCGTCAACGCCTGAGTTTGTTAGGCTATGCCACCGCTCCAGCTGGAGGTCTATGCTGTATGATGGGTTGAGACATGATCACCAACAAACTGACAACAAGATGAGGAGAGGAAGATGTCCTTGATGGATGCATCTAAACTTGACATTGTCGTCCGCGACAGACGTCTGCCAACTTACTAGCACACAAATATTCCTAGAAATTTGTGGTTTTTTAACGTTTGTGACAAAGAACGGTTCGCCATTTTGGAGAGTCAAATTTTTGACTCCACAAAAATAATGGCAGACGTGTTCCGCTAGTCTTATTTCCAGTCTCTCGGCTGTTGAACTACGACTGAGCAATAGGCCTACTAATAATACGATCACCATCTGTTTGTTATATGCCAAAAAGTAACTTATAGTTCATCAATTTAAAAAATACACGTCGATTTTAAAGGAACATATTACAGAATTTGTTTTTGCTAACATAACAGTTGCTGGCAGTGTAAGCACTTTATGTAATCCACCATATACATAAACTGACAAACCTGTAGAAGATTGAGATCGATCGGCCATCTGGGTCACAAGAAAATAGTGAAAACCGATTACACATTAGCAAGAAATCATATAGATTCAACAAATGAATAAAACGCTCACTGAGCGATAAACTCCAATCGGAAAATTAGTTTATTCATTTCCCATCAAATAAAATTATGGCATTTCAGACAGAAATATTTCAAGGGATGTTTTCTACTACCATCATCATTAGACCGTGTAAAGTTGTATGTAAACCTGTGATCAAAAAGTATATTTTACAAGTTTTTTTCACATACGGCTTAGCCGCAAGTCTTGCAAAGAGCTTGTGGAGCTAGGGCCACAATAAAGCGCTCTGATTGGTCCTTTTTCGCATAGTTCGTGCAAAAATCGCAGCCGGGCCGGACCCGGACACTTGAAAAGTGTCTGATGGGCGCAGACTGTGTATTCTTTGTTATGGGTATCACGGGTGTTCATCACATCGGACCAATCATAATACAGATATGGAAAGCTTACGTCACTGCATATCTATCCAATGAAACTATTGGGCTTGTAAGATCGAGGACTGTCTTTGACCGTATCCGAATTTGCAGCTACAGCTACTGTTACGGCTACGGCTTGATTTTTGCGTCATCATGCGTTGAAGTATCGCAGGTATAGCAACACCCTTTTAGCAATTAGATCGTAGCTGCAGCCGCCACTTCGGATTCGACCTTAATTCTTGCGGATAAAGACAGGCGACCACCACTGATCTCTATTTTATAGACCTTTCCATTGTTGATCAAAAAACCGCCCTGGTTGGCATGGACAGCCGAATGTTGGCAAAACATTCAGTTGTGTTAAAGGGACACACCGGCTTACTGTTTACCTAATTTAGTGATGTGGAATCAAAGACAATAATTTTTAGATGGTTGTTGTAAAACAAATTATCAAAATATCACGTAATTAACGAAAAATGTGAAGAAAAAAAAACGCGCTGAAAGGCCATGCCCCATCAAGGCTTACGTTCCGCTAGCTCCCATGCTGCTGCGCAGTAAAACACGCTTCCGTTGTACGGACTCTCTGAAAGCGAACGTTCGATTTTTCATCATTATTTACAACTTTTATTCATAATCTAAATACATAGTCTTTTGTCAAATTCTCTTGAACAATTGTATAACATTAACAAAAAATTTGGTTCGGTAATTTACTTTTATACGGCTGAAAGTAAAACTAACTTTGAATATCGCGTGTCTTTTCGGAACCACATTTTGGTTCCGAAAACTCACGTGACCTTCGTTTTTTGAAAAATGCCAGAAAATGGCCAAATTTAATGGTTTCTTTTATGAACCATTCTTCTTCATTCCAGGAAGACCTTTGGAATCATGTTTTAGTCTATTTTGTAGCCCAAATAAATCCCTTAGTAAGTGGCGGCCGGATACGAAACATTCCAACTAGGGTACACCGACGGAAGAAGGGACACGGGGTAAGATGGGACATTGCTCATTCAATGTTATAAAAATAACAAACTATTTCTGTCAAACCCCTTTTTGTAAAATAGTTTCGTCCATATTACGTGAGGTCGCCCTTTTACCGTTTTCTCTTTCTATATTATTATACTAGCGTTAGTGGGCAGCAAATAAAATGTTACCAGTTCGTTGTCAAATTTTCACGCATTCCCGAAAGACTGTCAATATTTTTTACAACAGCACTTGGCCCATTTTGTGAGCACATTATTCAGAAATGATATCATTGCCGGCTGAAAGAAACACAGACTGACTGAATGCAACAGTATTTTACATCTGGGTGTTTTTGTGATCTGTCCCGTTTTACCCCAGTACAGTAGCTATGGGTAAAATGAGCCAATTTTGTCAACAATTACTTATCATGGAATATGAATGGTTGGTGTAAAATGGGACACAATTGTGTGAAACAAAACTGTAAAAGCATGTTGTTTTGAAAGTACTCAAAGATGCAAATTATTGTTGATTAATATAATTTGTTTCAAAACTTCTTTTCCAAACCTACTTATCACACTAAAAACTGACAGTTCTAGTAATGGTCGTGCAATTTTTGTCACATCTTGCCCCATTCAACCTGTTTAAATGATTTAACCCACATTAGTATTAATTTTAATATTTCACTTTATTATTTCTTTCATCCGTCTTTGATACAGTGCATGCGTCCCATCATGCCCCAAATAATGGAGGGAAACTATTATTTTGCTCTCTTGCCACACAGGGATTGGAACAATTTGGTATGATGATTGTTGAATAAATATATAACTTTTGGGAGGCTCGTGGTTAGTCCTCGAATACAATGAACTTTTGACTTGTAGTAATACAAGGGCACAGTACGCGTTTGGTAATGACTCTGAAAATCAATGGCAATAAAAAATACTTGAAAGAAGTACTTATACAGCAGCCTTGGGTAGTACGTCTTAATGAATTTTGAGGAACTTTGAACTTCGCAGTACTACGCTTATGGAAAATGTATCAATTTTTTATTCCCCAAAATTGTGTATTCCTATGGGGAACATTCTTCCTGCGTGGAAATAAAAAATTATTCGCTCCGGTTTTCGGTGATATCTCAAAAAACACGACCACCTTTTGAAGTGAAATTTGTACAGGTTGGTTTTATTGTTTGTACCTACATTTATAGGATTAACACAATCAGTAGGCTTCAATTACCAAACGTGTACTGTGCCAAAGATCTTTGAATGGTCTCCATTTATTGAAAGTCAAAGCATGAAGCACAAAGAAAACATTTAGGCTTAACATTTTTCAATTTTAAATCAGTCAGTGAATAAAAAATTCAGTTCAGTAGTCAGTTTATTTTTAAACTGAGTATCTGTATTAAAATTATAGACAATGGGAAATTAAAGGAACATTACAAAATTGGTAGGAAATAAACTTGTAAAATATAATTTTTGATCACAGATTTACATAAAACTTACACGGTCTAATAATGATGATAGTAGAAAACATCCCTTGAAATATTTATGTCTGAAACGCCATATTTGATGAGAAATTAATAAACTAATTTTCAGATTGGAGTTTATCGCTCAGTGAGCGTTTTATTCGTTGTTGAATCTATAATATGATTTCATGCAAATAAAAGTAATCGATTTTTCACTATTTTCTTGTGACCCAGATGGCCGATCGATCTCAAACTTCTACAGGTTTGTCAGTTTATGTATATGGTGGATTACAAAAAGTGCTTACACTGCCATAAACTGTTTTGTTAGCAAAAACCAATTCTGTAATGTTCCTTTAAACGATTTTAAATGACACGGCAACAACGGGAAAGTCAGTTAACATTTATAAAAAGAAAAGTCAATGCAAGACAAGAAGACTTGGCAAGGACAAGGAAGGACAAAACGAGACAATTATTTATCCACCAAATTGTTGACCATGGTTACCGGACCAAAAGCGATGATGTGCGTAGTAATGGCGGGTGATCGAAAAGCGGCGCCCTCATCGCACGAAGCCGAAACGCTATCAAGTCAGATAGAGATCATCAGTGGCGACTGGCTACCACTCCAAAGTCTAGTCGACTCTTTGGCCGTGTCCGAATTGGCAGCTACAGCTACGGCTACTGCCAGATTTTTGCGTCATCATGCGTTGAAGCAAAGTACGTCCTTAGCAACGGTCGTAGCCGTAGTGGGAGCTGCCAATTCGGATACGACCTTGGCGTCACCGACGCGTCGCGACGGCTGAAGGAATTCGAACCAAAAGAGGGCGCTATTAGACGAAATTTCGTCCGTTATGTTTTTTTGTGTTTGTGTACATAAAGTACACGCACGTCGGTATACCCTGTGTACGCACGCGCATACATATCCCATCCAGTCGATCGTCAGGGCAGGCCGGCCGGCCTAGTCTTGGTTCCAAGACCTTCGCACCGAAATGGATCAATTCCAACAACGCACATCGAAATGGATCAATTCCAACAACAGAGGGCGTCACTATCCTTGGTTTGATTTCTAGCTTCCACGAAGCTAGCTTTTACTACAGCCAGTCGTCAAACCGCGACGAATTCAAGAAGAAAAGCGCGCCCTCTGTCGGGTTATCACGAGTATGAGATAGTGACGTCTTGGACCAAGACTAGCCAGCACCAAACTCAGCAGACTAATTCCATGCATTACCTCCGTGCTGCATCGAGCAAGAAATGATATGATACGTATGATCTGAATGAGTAAAATTGTCAATGAACTCCGATACTCGTTGTTTATTTCTTGCTGCAGCATGTTTGGACTTAAATCACCTGCTGGAAATGGAATGCAATGTAACTGCTTTAACTTTTGCTTTTAACTTTTAGTCTACTTTCTTACTCCACTGTTTGTGTGTCTGGATACAGTGTCGATACAGCTCCCCAGGACAGTGTCTACACTCAGTGTCATTATTCCCATCTATATGACAACTCGGACAAGAGTAGTGCTACTGCTACTCTAGACTAGGTAAGTATTGCTAGCCGTAGCTGGCTTTTGGTCGATATGGCATGTGGGGCGGTTATTGATCATAGATACCGACGAGGTCGAGAGTGAGACTGAGCTGCTGCGCTTGGCCTTTGAGAACTTGGTCATTTTGGCTTTGCTGTAGAAAAACTAAATCTATTGTCATCAGAAACAGAAAGGTACGTTAGTCATTACTTACTGCGATAATTGTAGCTCTGTACTGTAGTATTGGTCCTTGACCTTGGCAAAAGTGCCATATCTAACTGCCACTTTATCTCCCTTATTTAATTTTTATCACTTTCATTGACTTTGTTTCAACTTCTACAGTACACTACAGTACATGACATGATATCCGCCATGCCGGCTTTCTTGTACAACTAACTTAGGCCGGAATTCCAAGTGTCTGTCATGCGTAGTGCGCAATGTGTAAAAATGAATAGTTCACAGTACTTCTTACTCTTTATAGCAGCGCACGATATTAATTGTAAAAGTTGCGTTATCAAGAAAAATTATTGCCATTGTTTGTACTGACTACTGTACTACATGTATGTGAGTATGCACAATGCATGACGGACAAATGGATTTCCGGCCTTACAAGTTTTTAGTAAGCGTTTTAGTTTGCGAGGTCGTCTTTGATTGTTTATATTATTAGGATGACATCACATACTGACATATCATTATCAACTTCCTGTAGCTGTAATTGGCTTTGACAGTGCCGTCTTTTGTTTAAAAAATTATCATGATTACGTACATAATTAGGTAAGTTTTTGTTTGTTTTTTCTTCAAATAATTTTTCAACGATGTTTCGAGTGTTATGAATGTGTCATGATTTTTTAAAGTGGTAAAAATTTGGCAAATCTGGTGACTGGTCTGACAAAAATGGTCCAGGGACGTACAAGCAGCAGCAAAGCCCCGCGGCCATACCACCCACAGACCTCCCCCTGCATGCTGCAGTACAGTAGACGACGCGAACACAGGGTTCTCCATTTTGACAGTGCGGATTGGACGTATTTACTATACCCACATGTCGTCGAGTAGAGAATGGTATATTACCTGGTGTTCATGTAGGCGCCAGCCTACTGCTCTTCATCGCGCATTATTGCCCATTACACCAACGATCGTATTGACGGCTTGAAAACGTATACATTTCGCGGGACATGTCTCGGGGGTCAGAGGTCAATGTTTTTTTTTTTTAATTACCATTCACTAATTATAACACATTAAAGGTGTTTTGTTGCAAGAACAACTCTTAATAAGTATAAGAACGCCTCCAAACAGTAAATTTTCATGAGATTTGAAGGCAACGTGTTCCTTTAACAGCAGCCAACCACCAACCAAGTCATTACCACGCATTGAAGACCAGATTCTCACACTGTTATTGCCATTGAAAAGTTACCAGGGAACAGGCATTTACATGTTAAAGACACTGGACACTGGACACCTTTGGTAATTGTCAAAGACCAGTCTTCTAGTTTGGTGTATCCCAACATATGCACACAATAACAAACCTGTGAAAATTTGAACTCAATTGTTCATCGAAGTTGTGAGATAATAATGGAAGAAAAAACACCCTTGTCCATGTTGTCACACGAAGTTGTGTGCTTTCAGATGCTTGAAATTTCGATTTTGAGACCTCACGCGTGAGGTCTCAAAATCAATTCAAATATTTTACTGAGAAATTACTTCTTATTCAAAAACTACAACTACGTTACTTCAGAGGGAGCCGTTTCTCACAATGTTTTATACTATCAACAGCTCTCCATTGCTCGTTACCAAGTATGTTTTTATGCTAACAATTATTTTGAGTAATTACCAATAGTGTCCAGTGCCTTTAAGCAATTAATGTGCAAACTATTTTTCAATAAAAAATGAGCGAGAAAGTTTGATCGGTGTTCTGCCATTCATTTAGGTCATGGTGCAAATTTAACATAGTTGCAGTACCGGCTGCTAAAATAAATGATTCAAACTGCCTCTAGCTACTGGGCAATCTCGGTGGTCTAGTTGGTAAGACATCTGCTCTAGAATGGCAAAGGTCATGGGTTCGAATCCGACCCGGGTAATATGCCTTGTGGATTTTGTTTTCTTCACAGAACTCGGGGAAGTACTGAGTATACAGTCCTTTACACACACCAGACTGAAAGGGCACAAACCAAATAATAAAAATGTAGTATTTTAACAATACATGTATTCACATTTTGGGGGTCTGGAGCCATTTTATTGCTTAAAAATGGATGTCTGTTATAATTGGAAAAAAGTACTTTGTGTGCCTGAAGAAGGGTGTAGCCGTAGAGCCTTACACTCTTCTTCTGGCATTTCTGGGCACATGGCGATATGTCACGGACTATGAATATTGTACAAGCTGCATTTCAGTTTTTATGTTTAATGCATCATTTGTCACACATGTTCGTATGTACCGTGTCTCGTCTGGCCCTACATGTACGTACTCACTTGAAGTACACAATGTAAGGTAAACCTTAATGTTGAGTAGGGTGCTTGCTCTCAGCTACATATATAAAGAAGGTCGCTCATTGGCCCATCCTACATGTATACGCAGCGCATACTATTAGTAATACTACATGGTGTACAGGCCTTGTGCTAAAAGCTAAATAAAGTAGCCCATCAGGCTAGTAAACTGTGCGTTTCACTTGCCCCCTGCCCAGGAAGTTTTGGAAACTCATATTTTCATGTATTGTCGTTATAAGTATCTTTCTGAAAGGTAGCAATTGCAACGAGATTAATTGGGCAAATGAACTTTACATTCATATATACACTCAATACACTTTTAAAGTTTATTATTCACATCTGAAAAGGAAGAAATAATGTGAGCAATAGTAACAAGTAGGTTGGACGACTTTTAGTAACACACAGGGCAAGTTGAGAAGTGGTGTTTACTAGCCAGTAGCAGTTTTTACTAGACAATGTACACCAGGCTAGGGTGAGCCCTGATGTGCGACATGATGACATCGATGCATTGGTCTGATTACATGTACAAAAAGTTCATATAATAGTTGCAAAACATAACCCTCCATCCTCCCGACGGTGTCAGACCGGAGGTTTTGAATTATTGTTCGTATCAAGTTCATTTACTACATGTACATTGTATGTGAACTGTGTTTACGTGTGTAATGTACATGTACATGTGCAATGATTGGTAAATGTACCATCTGTACAATAAAAATTACAGTACATGTACACTGTATCTATTGTACACATGAAGGTAAAAAAAAGTAGAGATCTTGTTAGTGAGCAATTGATATGTAATGAACTCATGTCTATGGAAAACAAATCAGTCAATTATTGGTAAATGAATATATGTAAGTTTACTACGTATGTTGTGCCCTTACTGTTTTTTCTTGCTTTGTAACGTGAGTAACCATAATGTGAATAACCATGTTTTTTGTGATTTCCAAAAAAAAAAATTATTCTAGAAGATTTGTTTTAAATACTCTTTTACATGTATTAAATGTGCTCCATTTCATGATCTAAAAGAAATTTCCAAAGGTTGTCTCCAAAAATGTAATGTGAGTAACCAATTTTGTGTGTCTTGTATCAAACTTAAGTAACACTTGAGGAAACTCAAAGGTACATAAAAAACATAACATGAGTAACCAGAGAATTGCCTGTTTTCAAGTTTACATATTTATCATGTTTAGGCCTATAGCATGAAATTACAAGGAAGCCAAGGAAGGTCAGCCTCTGTTGCCCTTCATGCCATTGCCTTGGCCTTGTTTTGGTGGCCTTTCAAATGGACGTGCCCTTTACAAAAAGAGAATGGCCTTGCGCTATTGTACAGATCATTGTTAATGCCTACCAATTGTACTTGTAACTTAGGGCTACATTATAGTTTGAACAATTACCATTTGTTAACAAGTAGCCGATATTGCCTGGTGCCTACTACCCCCTATGACTTTATGTCTTGAGTGCTGAGCAATTTGACTACATTGACATTTTTCGTATATTTTGTTCCTTTTACAAACTTGTCGGACTATACTTGTGTAATAAGCATCACTGATCTGAAGTGTGTTTTTTTTGGTTTTTTTTCTAGATCAGGATCATAGCTTACAGTGTACACAGGAGCTGAAAATCACAAAAAAAATCATCAAAATGGCCTGTACAATGTATGGCCTGTACAGGTCATCAAATAAGCCCACACGTGCATACAGATTGCTCCACTTTACAATAGCAGCTGCTTTAATATCTGGTAAGTATTTACAGTAAAACACTAGGCATATTCAGTTCAGCTCAGTTTATTTTCCGCACTTTGAAATATCAACTAGAGCTACAAGTGGGTGTCGGGATATTCATGTTAATGATGACATCACTTACCGAAACATAACGTTGAATGATTCTGATTCATGATTTAATCGATTTTGGCTTGCAACCCATTTTGTTTTAAACTTTTAAAAACCTATTAACAGAGGGTGCTGTTAAATTTGATAATTTTAATGTTACTTTTTTGAATAGGTCAAGGTTGTTTGTAGTTGCTGCCTTCAAATCAAAATTTTCTTGGCGACTTTAACCAAGTTTTGTGGGATCAAAACATTGGAATTTGGATCACAACTAATTACTGTTCCATGTCTTTAGTAGCTTTAGGTACATTTCTCTTTTGTCACATGTCCATAACCTTTTCTGTGATGTACATTTTGAATATTTTGTTCATTTGATCGGTGTTATTTTTTATGCAGTGGTCATCATAGCAGTCGGGGGGCTTGAGCCCACCCTCTCCAAGATTGTAAACAAAAATTGTTTGATTGATTTTTTGGTCATTTATTTAAAAATCTTCTAAATAAATTTGAAAAAATTAGACCCCCTCCCCCCCAAAAGCCAAATCCTGGATGCGCCACTACTGATAATTTAAAGTATGATTCTGGTGAGACCACATCAGCCTTCAACATGAGAAATTCCCCAACCAAGATTAATTTGAGTAACAATTGAAACAGAACAGTAAGTTGTGTTAGTGGATTTCTAATGTAAAGTCTATAAATTGACTAATTTGTAAACTACCAACTGTACAAAAATAGTCATACAGTTGTAAATTTTGACGAGCCCAATGTTTTCTTAGTAGGACATGCTCTATCAAGTTATTTTCATTTCATTGTTTTTCGGAATGATACATTATTACAAAAATTTGGTCAAAGGTCACAATAACATGTACATGTAGGTCACGTGACCTACTTTTAACAAAAATAATTTTTGACAAAAGAATTGATTTTAGCATGCAATTCTCATTATTTTAATACAAAATTTGCATATATTTGATTACAATTAACATGGTTATGACATATTTGTACCAAAAGGGTGGTATTGTACTAAAAAAATGTCAGATTTTTGTGGTTTTTGCCCTGACCACATGGTAGGTCGGATCGGGCTAAAATTTGGTGTGCATTCATGGCTCATTAGGACCTACAAGTACAACAATTTTTATCAAAATTGGAAGACATAAGGTAAAAAAGTGCGTTGGTCTGACATGGAATGACCCCATAATGCATGACTTTTTCTTTCTTTTTTTATTAAAAAATTATTGAATAATTTAAATAAATTTTGTTAGTCTGTATTTTTTTACAATTTGTTAAACTTTGGGTGGTAAACCGATGAAACAATTTACATGAATAAGACACACAGGACCTATTCGAAAGACGAAGCAATAGTTCAATGTTGAATTCCTTCCTCCATGGTTGAATACAGAGATGAAAGTACGTACTACATGTACTACACCTACATGTACTAGGGCATTTGGAAATTGTTCACTTTAACTTCCGATTTGGACCGGAAGACAGGGTCGCATCTGTGCAATGCTTGTTCACCGATCCAAGATCTTTCCGAAAATGCAAAGATTTAAAAATGTTGTTGAGTGGTTCAGGAGTTTAGATTTTTTAAATTATTAAACTTTGATTTTTTGTATTTCAACACCTGATGATTTCATAATGAAAGCACATTTGAAAATGCAAAATATGTTAAGGTCTCAAGTGGTACATGTGGTAAATTTGAAGGTTGTGTGACCTTCAAAATGTACATGTATATCTTCTGAAGAAATTTTCTGAAGAAACATGGTTGATTTTGTTCACGAACAAGCTTTTATTGATATTGTCTAAAAGTAAACTATTTGCACTGCTGTGCACACCACGGGCTCAAGATTCTACATTAATTTTAGGTATGGGTTGAAACGATTGGCATCCACATGTAGAATCCTGAGTCTGGCAATAAAACCTTCCTTTACAGAGGGAGGGAGGGAAACAGTTTATTCACTCCCACCCCCTGTAGTCGCAGCTGACCACCCTCCCCATCCCACCCAACTCCGAACCTGCCAGAAAGGCGACTGATAGAAATCATTTACACTTTACCTTCTTTAATCTTACATATACGTTTGACAGTTTAACTGGTGGGAAAGCCCTTTCTGCATGTTCTGCCATAAAATTCGAGTTCAACACCCAATAAAACCTACCTGCGAGAGACCCCATATTACTCTTGACTACTGCCTCCCGGAGCATTCAAGTAGTGCCTTGGCGTCTGCTGACCTTTTCCACTTCCGTGTAAGTCTTGCGAGTTGCCCATCTACAATGGTCCATAACCTGTTGCTCGGTAGCCCTTAAAATTCTACCTTGTCTAGCTTGGGAATGACGACCAATGGTGTGGTTGAACAGAAGTTCCCCTCCCTCAATCCTCATTATTTCACATATCCTGGTGCGACCTAAATCTGCTGCTTGGTCTCCTGTCCACCACATGCACAGGAAGAAAGCCAGGTCTCTGAGATAGTTCATGTACATATACATGTACCATTTATCTGTGAATAAACTTTTCACCATCTGCTGGAAGACTTGGCAAGCGGCCCCTTATCTCCCCCACTAGCCATCTGATCTTGTCTGAGAATATCGGGATTGCCTGCTTCAGCTTGAAATGAGCTTCTGCCTGCTCCAGTCTGATATCGGGTATTTTTGAGTTCGTCTTGCCCACTGAGTTAGAATACGCCCTCAGCTGCCCCTTGTAGGAGTCGACCGTTCCAGCTGCTAAGTAATGCTCACATCCACATGCGAATGAATTGTGCTTCCCCATGTTCGCACATCCTAACAGGTGCACCTGCGTTCTACCCTTGGAGTCCTGGTCGATCAAAAGTTATGTCATCCAGAGTTAGCAGTGCTCTAATTTCCATGGAATCAGCTCGGTGACTGAAAGAATCCACAAATCGCCAGTAAAGTATCTCGTCCCTCATAGAAGTTGTGAAGCAAACAGGAGTGATGTCATTAAGGTGGCGCATACAATGCAAATGAGCAGCATTCTTTGACTATCAAGGAGGCCGCTGGAAAACTAACATAAAACTCTTGCATTTACCCACAAATCGCTGTAGCGGCTCTAGCAGCACAGCACCCTCTGCCAAAATACTCTCCCGCACCTGGGGAAATGACTATTTCTTCTTGTCTGGTATCCAAAATGACCTGGTACAAGAACACATCCCCAAACCCAGATGGATAATGCGTGTTTTCGCTCAAGTTGACTCTTATTTAAGTTTACAAAGTAGCCTAGTTGAGTTTGCATAATATAGCAGTAAGCAGACCATATACAAAGCTTGCCGTTCTTGTAAAGGCCCATCTGGAGTGTCACCCGAACACTGAAAAAGATAATACAAAATCCATCCTACTTAAATAGATTCCCGATATCGGCTCTGCATTCCCCAATAAGTTGGTCGTCTATCCAAACTTCTGTTGATAACCCTGTTTTTTTACCAAGTTGAATGGCAAAACCCAATAGTGGAGTACACGGACTGTGTACATGTATGTGCTGTACTTGAACCCAAATGGTAAGGTTGTGTCTACAAAGTAGTACCCTGCTCATTCGAAACCACAGAATAGACCTCCCCTATAAGAAAACTTGCTTGTACATGTAACCCTGAGCATCATCGGTACCTGAAAAAAACAACCACATTTACAATGTATCTACCGACTTGGCAATGCTTCCCAAGGGGACCAAAGTGAATTGCGTATCCTTACACCGCAAATTGGGCCCCTTCATTGATAGCACCAGTCTGGGTTTACTTTGCTCTAATGATGGAGCATTAACCCATCTGGGGGGAAATACCTGATCCTCCTTGACCTTCCCCAGTAACTCTACTGATCCTTCAACAAGTCGTTTTGTAATTGTATCATTGATATATGGCACGAATGGTCTGCAGATTGGCACATTTGCTAAATACATACACAGCGGGATGCCTTTGTTAAATGCTCAGAGTTGAAACATTCACCTTTTCTCTTGGGACGTTGATGACTTTATCATCATCCTTTAGTGGTGGAATACAAGTGGAAGGTTTTTGGTTGGTTACTTTGGTTGTGATACTTTCTCAAGAGTATGCTGATGCATTAGATCATTGCAACAGACATTCGATGCTGTTTGGCATAAAGGCCTCCTTTCAAAACTGGACAACCAAATGGTATCCATTATACAATTGTTGCACGCTGTGACGGGGTTCATGGTGTTTTGTACACCCGAGGGGGAAAATGGCACCCGAGGCGAAGCAAACCCATGGACCCCCGTCACAGCGTGCAACAATCGTTTTGTTATACCTTGGTAACATTATGATTCCTCTTCTCGAAGTTCTGTTTTCATCTTCAAACATTATTACGACGGAGTATAAACCACTAGTTTAATAAGCAGATGAACAGTTGTTCAAATAAGAAACAATTCTTCACTGTTCCCTCGAACCCGCAGTTGTTTTGTACAAAGCGCTGGAAATTGACCAATGGTACGGTACGATCAAGGTAATGTACATGTACACTGGTAAACAAAACTCATGTTACCCTCTGGCGCTGTGCGTCATGCGTTGTGCGCATCCTTAGCCATGGTACATGTACATGCGTTTTTGGATCACATCACATGATTGGTTCTCGACCAATAAAACTTCACAATTTGTTACCGAGGTATAACAAGATGAAGTCTTTGGTAGTCTCTTTCAAACATGAGTAGACATTCATCCACATCCCCAACCTACTGTCCCCAACTTCACTTCATGAATGAATTTCTCCAAGAGATCAGTCAAGTGGTTTTCCTTGGATTTACCCTTACTACACAGTTGTCTTGGGTACCACACATCACAGAAAAGGCCAAAACCATCTCTCATGTCTCTAGGCTACAACGGCATGAACATTTTTTTTTCTCCATCTTGCATTGCCCCGAGTGTACAAGGCCTGTGTGAGACATATGATGGAGTACGTATCACCGGTATGAAATTAATGCTCCCCCTGTACGTTCTCTGCTCCCAGGACTCACTGTAGAGGAAATGTCACAGAATGTTCCCTGACGTCCCCCTGGCCTGGAGCCTCTGCAACTAGACAGGTGGTATCCATAACTGCAAGTCCTCAGCAATCCTTCACACCATACTACACTCTCTGAGACTATCTTGGGGATCTAGAGGCCTGAGAAGTTCAAATAATCTCTGACCAGACATTTTTTCAGTTCAGCGTGAGAATCATCTTGAGTCTCACCCCAACTATCTTTGTATACACAAAAATAATAATAAACTAGAGCTTAAGTGTTTGTACGAACAAACACCGAGGTGTTCGTCTATTAATGGGTTGTGTCAACGCCTGAGCTATTGCAATTAGTTGAATTTGGTGCCATAACTGTTTTGTGGCGTGCCTAACAAGCTACACACTTCAGCGAAAGTCTAACAAAAGCACAAGATTAAAGGCCTGACGTTTGATTGTTAGCGAAGTTTCCATGGACGGCTGTTTTAGAGACTAACAAAGCTATTGCCAAAATCAGATTGCGGAACCTTGAACAGAGACTAGAGTACAAAGCATGTTTGGACTATGGACTTTGCGGTCAAAATAGCGAAAAGCCGCTCACAATGCAACTGGTATAGATCACGTAATGTGTGTGTTTACGGTGCAATTATTTTCGCAGATGATACAGAAGTTGTGGCGTCATGATGACGTCATCGGGTGTCAAATAACAAGCAATTTAAGTTCAAAAAGTGACGTCACGCCAATGCCTGTATGTCTCTGAATATTATAGCTACAGTAATTATATTTGGTCATATTTGGTTCAAGGATGAACACATCTAGTTTGTAAAGCCTTTTACCTGGCATCAAATGCTCTTACTGATTAATTTCTACATGTAAGTCATTAGTTTTTGACATTATCATGAGGATGAAAGAAAGATATATTAAAGCTAAATAATTTCATCGTCATTAACAATTTACAAGTCAACTGTGAGAAGAGAAAATAATAATGATCCATCAAAGCCTTTAAAAATATTGTGTTCATCCTTATTAAAAAATAATCGCCATAACAATTACCGGTAGCCATTAACGAGAGGCAGTTATTGTTCCCTTTGGAACTAACAGATCTGAACCTGACATAATTTGTTATTCAATGACAATATTAACGAAAATGACGCTGTTGACCTTTTTGCTCTGCATTGTAAAAGTAATTTCATGTATCATTTTTTGTTAATACTATTTTTTTAATAGTTTTTATACGCAGCATTATTATTATTACTTTAAATTACGTGCTTATCTTTGAGTTACTTATATATATATATGTGTCGTCTAAATTCATTCATTGGCTTGTTTTCATTTTATTTTATATAGACCTAGAATTGGAAAACAGTTTTTGTTTGCATCTATGTATTTCATATGTATTTGTTACTATTCTTATTACTATTTTGTTTATATTTTCTTTTTTCTTTTTTTTTTGGGGGGGGGGGGGGGGTTCATACACTTTATTGCAGCCTTTTCCTTTTATGGGAAATTCAACTTCTCTAAATTGTTTAAACACTGCATGCAAATTAGAGTTACTTTGGAATGATTCCTGAAAGTGTAATAAAGTTGACAATTGTTTATTTGAATATGTATGAAAATATTGTGTGGAAAAAAAAATATTTATATTATAATTATAGAGGCAAAAGCGGCAATTTTTATTTTATGCAAATTAGGCCTATTTCCCCTACTTCCTTTTTCTACTTTTTTGATATGCTGTTTGGGAAGGTTTCAAGAGACACTTGGAAAAAAAAAATCATTTTTGTTGCAATTTTGTCTATGTCAAACCATACATTGACTAGACTACTATTCCTTATTCCATCTTGGTCCGAAGACCTTCGTGGTCTGATTATTTTCGACCCCATCTCTTATGCTTGAGTTTGCTGAAAAGATGTTTAGGCCTAGTTTTCAAGACTCTTGCAGTATATTACTAGAATCGTAGTTCAAATTTCAAAATACATCCAAGGCTTGTTATTTACGTACAATATTGTCCTCCTCGCAAATATTGTCATTGAAAACAGATTATTTCAGGTTAAAAAGTGATAAGTCCTTGTAGGGAACGAAGTGCCTCTCATTAACGGCTACCGGTAATTTCTATGGCGATTATTTTGTTCAAGGATGAACACATCTAGTTTGTAAAGCCTTTTACCTGGCATCAAATGCTCTTACTGATTAATTTCTACATGTAAGTCATTAGTTTTTGACATTATCATGAGGATGAAAGAAAGATATATTAAAGCTAAATAATTTCATCGTCATTAACAATTTACAAGTCAACTGTGAGAAGAGAAAAAAATAATGATCCATCAAAGCCTTTAAAAATATTGTGTTCATCCTTATTAAAAAATAATCGCCATAACAAAAACCGGTAGCCATTAACGAGAGGCAGTTATTGTTCCCTTTGGAACTACCAGATCTGAACCTGACATAATTTGTTATTTAATGACAATATTAACGAAAATGACGCTGTTGACATTTTTGCTCTGCATTGTAAAAGTAATTTCATGTATCATTTTTTGTTAGGTGTTCGGGCCAACAGCCCGGAACACCTCTTATTTTTGTTCGTTTTTTTTTTCTTCTTCTTTATACTTCTTCTTCTTCTTTATACTTCTTCTTCTTCTTCTTCTGTCCGTCCCTTGTCCGGTAACAAATGAACCTTTCCCAAATTTGTATGAACTTGAAACTTTACGCATAGTTAGATATTCATTAGGAGAAGAAACCGTTGAAGTTACGTCATGATGACGTCATCCGTTCTTGAGTTATTAAAATTCAAAGTTTAATATTTCAAAAAATCATAACTTTTGATCTACACAAGGGATTCTTACAATCGATACATCATCGGAAAGGTCGTTAAAAACTCCGTAAACGCCTCGCAGACATGACCCCATTTTGACCTTGTCTTCTGGTTCAAATCAGAATTTTGTTCCCCCATTGGTCGTGCATAAAGATTTTACACGCACAACAAGTGTAGTATGCAGTGCAGAGTCACGCTCCAGTGATTGTACCATAATAATTATTATTTGCGAATCGTTAATTATCATGAAAATACATTGTATTATGGTTATTTCTAGTGGCCAAGAATAACTCTTCGTAAAAGCATTACAAGCTGCACAATTTAGCAAAAGTCTAAACAAGCTTTTGATTGTTAGCGAGGTTTGCATAGACGGCTGTTTTAGAGACTAACAAAGCTATTGCCGAAATCAGGATGCGTGAACCTTGAACAGAGACTAGAGTACAAGCATGTTTGGACTTCGCCCCCTTGCGGTCAATAGAACGAAAAGCCGCTCACATTGCAACTGGTATAGATCACGGATTGTGTGTGTTTTCAGTGCGGTTATTTTCCCGCGGTTTAACAGCGTGTCAATGCATACCCGATTTCAACCGGAAGTGAAGGTCAAATAGGTAACATCTCTGTGGCAAAGTTTGAGAACGCCTTTGGACCTATAACATGATGTAAAATCTGTGAGTAGTGTGTGTGTAAAAAGTATGAATATTTCTTAAAGTATGAAATTTGAAACTTTCAACTTCCGGTTTAAACAGGAAGTCAAGGTCAAATGGTGTAACACTTTGTGTTGTAATTGCTACATTTTTCAAGACCTCCCCGATGATGTATAGATTGAAATAATAGCTAACGTACTTCTCGAGTTATGAATTTATGAAGTATTAAACTTTGTTTTAGTGTATTTTGACACCTGATGCGTCATCATAACGTCACAACTACCTGGTGGAGGTTTTATCCATGTCCTAATGTGGTATTAATTTGAAGTTGATCAGATATACTAAAATAAATAATTTTACCGAGAAAGTGTTTTTTTTAAGAATTACACAAAGGCAAACTTTGACCTTCCGGTACGACCGTAGGTAAAGGTCATGTGAATTTTGCGTTAACTTTTCAAATGTTGCCCATGTCTTTGTGTATCATATGCCAAAAGTTGAATTGTGTAACTTTATTATTCAGAGACATACAGGCATGGGCATGAGGTCACTTTTTGACCTTAAATGGCTTGTAATTTGACACCTGATGACGTAATCATGACGTCACAACTTACTCGGCTTCTGCTAGTTATGTTCTAACTTCACATGAAGTTTCAAGTTGATCAAAGGTTTACAAGTATGCGTTTGCTTGCGGACAAAGCCCACTGAGAAGAATAAGTAAAACTAAAAAAAAAAAAAAAACGAACAAAAACAATGAGTTGTTCGTGCTGTTGCACGAACACCTAAAAAAAAAAACATGTTACATATACAATTTAATGGGAGAAAACTAGAAAAAATGTATTTAGAGGTGGGAAAATAGAATTACACAAATGTAGTTGTTGCAAACTGCTCACCAACCAAAAGGACTTATTGTATAAATTTATACTGGGATACGTTTTAAGATTGAATTTAAGATCAACTGTGCATTTACATGTACGTGTACTGTACATTAATCGCTCAAAGAGTAAACTAAAAAGTGTTCAAAAGAAAGAGGGTCGCAGCTATCCAGTGTCAATACAACTGGTTAGTTGACTGTATTTCAAGGGGATCAACCATTTTTTTCTTCATCTTTTTAGGCTCTATTTAGGTGTTCAGGCATTCCTCCCGAAAACCTATTGTTACTGTTCTGTTTTTTTTTTCCACTTTATCTGAGATCCTTCTCTCGCAATTTTCGCAAAAAGTATAACTCCTAGAGACTTGAAACTTATCATGCACTTAGACCTTAGTGTATAGACGAAACCGCAACTTTTTCGGGGCGATGACGTCATCGACGACGTCATAACATCCAAAATAAAAAATAATGAGAAAAACTGTAAATCGTCATATCTAGAGAACCATAAATGATAAATACATGATCTTTGCTTCGTATGAAAGTTCAACATTTTGTTTACAACTCTTACACAGAATGTGACCCCATGTGACCTTTACTTCCGGTCGAAAACGGACGTTTAAGGGTTTTTTGGCGGAAACGTTGTATCCTATGAACCAAATATGGTACACCTTTAATCATTGTATCATCTGAAGGCCCTTGAACAGTTCTACAAATCTTTCATTAGGTACGACCCCATGTGACCTTTACTTCCGCTCAAAACCGGAAGTTGAATTTTCTTACATAAAGAAAACTCGTCATATCTCATGAACCATAAACGTTTTAGACTTAAAACTTCACAAATACTTAGACCTTTGTGTTTAAATATATATGTGTAAAATTCGGTTTGATGGTGTCATCGATGACGTCATAACAATAAATCACTGTTTAATATTTAGAAAAATCATAATTGGAGAATCACAAATGCTACATGTAAGATACTTGCACAATAAAAAATCTCTTGCCAGATTATGCAAATCACATACACAATGTGACACCATATGACCTTTGCTTCCGGTTGAAACCGGAAGTTCAAAATTCAGATTTCAAACGTTCATTTCTCATAAACCAAGAAGGGTATTGTCTTGAAACTTACTATGTATATAGATTGTAGTATGTATATGACACCCAAATTGTTTTGGTGCGATGACGTCATCGATGACGTCATAACAATTAATCAACGTTTAATATTAAAAACAATCATCGGAGAACCATAAATGCTACATGTAAGGTACTTGCACCATAAAAAAGCTCCGGCCGAATTGTACAAATCACATTCAAAGGGTGACCCCATACGACCTGAGATATATTTCTAAGTGAAATTGGCCATTAAAATATCAAAATCTCGATCCAATACCTTACGTGGCATGTGGCATACTACTCACGACTGATTCCAGTGCAACGGAGTGGAAGCTAGCCTTATGTCAAGACGCTTGTTGCCTGACATTTAATTGCTATGTTCAATGTCGTCCCCATTTCATTCAAACAAAATCTGACATCACTCACGAACACCTGTGTGTTTGTTGTTTACAAACACTGTACGTCTAGTTGTTTTTGTTTTTGTTCTCGTAATTTTGTTTTGGAAACCGTTGAAACCTTTAGTATGTTTTTATTGGCGTCTTGTGTTTCATCTTTAATTCTGTAAAGTGCATTGAGCATCCTTTTAGGCTGATTTTGGCGCTATATAAATATTTTATTATTAGGTGCTCGGGCAATAGCTAAACAACTGTTTTTTATTGTTCTGGGTAAACAAAAAAAAATAATGTAAAAGCTTTTATTCTTCTTCTCAGAGTTGTTTGTCCACAAGCAAATGCATAGTTGACAAACTCATATCAACTTGAAATTTTACATGCAGTTACATGTAGACTAAAACTTGAAGTTTCAGGAGAAGTTGTGATGTCATTATGACATCAGATATCTGTCTGATTACAATAAATAAAAGTTTATTATTTCAAGAAATCATAACTCGTGAACCAAACAATGAATTTTTAAAATCTATACACCATCGCAGAGGTCTTTCACAACTGAACGAACGCTACACATTGTGTGACCCCATTTGACCTTGACTTCCTGTTGAAAACGGAAGTTGAAAATTCAAAAATGTGTATTTTGAATTTTATATTGACATTTGGAGCCTCAGCAAAACTTAAAGGCAATTAGATAAAACCTTTTTGTTGTCAAGTTCTCCATGCTTTCTGGTCACTTTCAGTTTTGGACACCGCAACACCTTTTTGGGGGATTTACATACTGTACACAAATATGTTGGGAAAATACATGTTCAAGGGCTGTTGAAAACCATGGCTTTTGAATTTTAAAATATACAATCTCATTGAATGTGTTGTACAGTGTATGATTTAAGAACTTGTTCACCATGCCATGTGTTCTACATTGTTTCATCTCTTTACCCCTACATGTATCTCCACAGTATCAAGTGGTCAAGTGACGGTAACAGTATCTCCAACTCTGACTGTATACAGCGGGAGCTCAGCAACACTTTCCTGCAGTTACACCATAGATGGAAGTGTTCATCCATTATACTTCCTTACGTGGTCAATGGGCGAAACAACTCGCGAAGCTTATAATGTGGCTGAATTCACTCAAGAAGGCGATAGTCCAAAATATTCAGACGGCTACAGCCCACCAGATTACATAGCATCCAGAGATATAGCTAAAAGATCATCAACATTAGTTATTGCAAATGTTAACTTCTATAATGACTCCGGGTTATTCTGGTGTAAGGCTGTCCTTTATGATGGCTCTGAAGATGAGGAATCTGTTGAAGTGATTGTGATAGGTGAGAAGCTTGTGATTTCGTCTCTCATTTTGTGTTACACTGTTCATAATTGTTGTTTTTAATTCTACCTAACTGTACTTTCTCATAATGTTATTACTATTGGTTTATTGGAAATACAAATACTGCGGCCAAGAAGCTTTTGTGCGAATGCATACAAAGAATAAAAACACTAAAATTTAAAACATTCACAAAACTACACAAGGAAGTGCATCCAACATTTAACAAATGTTTAAGCACAAAACCAAGTTACAGTGTTAAACAAAACTAAAAGACTTCAAAATCTTAAAAACTGGACCAGCTAGTAAAATGTTAAGAAATCAGAAAAATCACAGATAAAAAGGCCAACATTTTTGGTTTAAAAGCAGACTTGTTAATTTGGAATACATACTTTGTTATCTGCTGGTTCAACATTTTGACACTAGTATTGCTGTGCTCGATTTTACAAAGCACTAAGATTCATCTTTTAAAAGATGAGTTGTCAGTATTACCATAGTGATTTGTGTTGTAACATCTCACTTTGCTTAGCAGTTAAGATTTAATCTCTAGTAAGATCAATCTTACATGTACATGTAGCTGTTTGTATAAATTATAAGGGCATGAAGGGTAGTCTTGATTGGCGACGTTCATTTTGTTTAACGTAGTGCGATGTCGCAACACGAATACTGTCCACAACACGAAATACTGAAATATCTGTATCACACGAACATCTGGATCAAAATGAACAACTTGACGCTTTTGGCTCTAGACCCCACCCACATTTTTTTTTCTGGCAGCGATTTGAATATTCATGAAATGAAACGCACGCGCACAACGGTGAGCAGGCTGTGACCAGACTGTTCCCCTGTCTTCCCCTGTGTGAATGATGTTCAAGAAGTGCCTCGGTGATATGATCGACTCCAACTAAGCCAATTTGTTGGGCCTTTGAAGCTGCTCAACAGAGAGTGCATTCATTGCACCGGTACGATAACGATCACAAAATGCAAGAGACTTCTCCTTCACGGTGTCACCTTGATCGGGGTTTCCGTACAGTCCATTCAAAAAGTCTTTAACGAATAACGATAGTACTAGGCTGCTTGAAAAATAACACTTTTTGCCAAATCCAGTCGGTAAATTTAAAACTAAATCATGACCTTACGGAGCCCCTTAAGGAACAGGTAACAAAAATTGAAATGGTAAATAAAATAAAAATATTTCATTCCCTCAAAATATTAAATTCGTTCCCCCTCGAATTATTATTTCGAGGGAACGAAATGATTTTGTGGAAGCGAAATGATTTTGAGAGAACAAAATAAATTAATTTGTTAGATCGAAATAATCTATTTCGTTCCCTCTAAATAATAATTCGTTCCCTCAAAATAATTTGAGGGAACGAAATAGTATTTCGAGGGAACGAAATGATATTTTGAGGGAACGAAATAATATTTCGAGGGAACAAATTAATAATACGAGATTATGAAATAATATTTCGATGTAACAAAATACTATTGCGAGAGAAATATTAAATATAATATAATTTTTGTTACCTTTTATTTATTTTTTTTTACCTGTCCCTTTAGGGGCTCCGTATGACCTAGCTTCCTCAAATGTATGAATTGCGGTGGTTTGATAGTCAGTGAAAAAGTTTTCCCATATGCAATTTTGAAAATTTAAGGGATTAATCTTGAAACACTTAAGAATAAAAATCCACTTGATGCCAATTTTTCCCATCCCTGGAAAAACGTTATTTGTGGCTTTTTCCGAGCATGAAATAAAAAACACATACGACGAAATGACACAATTTGTGATTTTTCAATTTTTCCCCCAAATGACGATCCTTGCTTTATTCGGAATCGTCCAATTACCGCCGTGTAATAGGATTCTGTATTGGGCAAGTTTCGCAAATGAACTTTGCGAAAACATTGACTGCGTACACACACGCTGACGACGTCAAGAACTTCATGAATACAGCAGATTTCACCATCGAAAATCCCTTCAGTTCGCTGTTATTTGTCAAAATAAACTCTTCAAGGCCCAATTTGATTCTCACAAAATTCTAACGCCGGTCAACATTCACATTACTTCTCAAAAAAGCCATTTCCTCGAGGCATACTAACATTCACCTACGTCTAGGTACCATACACAATATCTGTCGCTGAACGCCTCAATATAAATTATGCAAATTAGCCTCGTTTTGATCTGCCTGGTTTTTTCCGGGCAGCAAATCCAGATTTATAGACTTGCCCAGTCCTTCTGAGTCAGACTCCCAAACAGTCAATGTAGAGCCCTCTACCGGTGGCTAATACAAAAAACAGGGTCGCCAATCAAGACTACATTACATGAAGGGTGGCTCTAAAGGTAATCTTAATATTTTAGTGATTACCTTTTTAGGGCTGAGTAGCACATCAGATACCGGTACATGTACCGTAGTGTAACAAATTAACACTTAATAGGTAATGTACACTTTTGGTAACGACTCAAAATCAGTGTCCACATATTGTGTGATTAAACATATGCATGAACAAACAAACCTGTGAAAGTTTGAGCTCAATTGGTCGTAGAGGTCACGAGAAAATAGTGAAAAGAGATCTTGTGTGTTTTCTGTTTTTTCAAATTATCGCGCGCAATAATTACTATTGTTTTACTCGTTTTTCAGAAATGATAGCATTTTAGGCAGAAATATTTTAAGGAACCCTTTCTACCATTATTTACGTTAAATCATGTAAGTTATGTGTGAATCTGTGAACATTGTGTTTTTCGATCTTACCAATAGTGTACAGGGCCTTTAAATTTGTACTTGGCACATTTTTGTAGCAATGGAGAATTCAAGCCAAAAACTGTCAGAAACTACTTATTTATTATGTTAATATGGTCATGATGCATAATGACCCCTTAAGGTCACTGGTTGCTAGTAGGTAGAGTTTGACACACAAATACTGTACTGTAATTTTCTGTGGCTGTAATTTTAAGCTACGGCATATGAATTGATCTTCAGGCCTTCAGCATGCTCCACGGCTCATATTCTGAGCGGCCTTCAGCAATTTTGACTCAAATTAAACATAAAAGTTCAATATTTACAACAAATTTAAAATAATGCTACATGTATTTCAAAATAGGGTCAGTTGGTCAGGATTTTTTTTAAATTCTGATAAGTTTGACAAGTGTTTAAAAAATGCCCCACCTACACGATTTAATTCAACCGAAAAATAAGCGAGTGGAAAAAACATTGATCAGGTTAATATGGTTATATGGTTAATATGTTTCAGATACGTCGGTTCTCAAAAAAGAAAAATTTTCGGTCCAAAATTACCCGCATTTGACTTCTATTGTGGGTCCAAGCTCAAGCGTGTGTTTGCCAATTTCAACTTTTATATGTTCAGTCACTTGAAATTTGGAAACTTCAGAAACTTCATCAAAAATTTATTATTTTTGTAGCTTTTTGTACATGTGTATTTTTACAATCCAATTATTTTCCTCTACCATTACAAATTAATTTCAAATTGCAATTCAATTATTAGTACTACTGTTGCTACAGTTTTAGTTCTCGTTCTGCTTCAAAGTTCAGAGTGGTAGAGAATAAGTTCAACTATCCTCTACAATTCGGAGGTCTTGGCTTTTACCATAAAACGGGCTGTGCTAAAAATGGTATTCTTGCAACAAGAAAAAAATCATATTTCAAGAAAAAAACTATTGTGCCACTCCCTTAAAAGTTTTTCTATTAAGTTTTTTGGGAGTGACACAAGAAAAGTTTTCTCGATAGCATTCAAGAATACCATTTTTAGCAGTGGGCTTCTTGCTTCGCGTCAACTTTTGCACTCTAGAAATTTTGACTGCCTGTTCCCACCATATGTGTTGCCATCTAATGTACAGGTTCTCACACAAACTTAACCCAGTTTTCCTGGTATGCTTCAGCAGGTTGTCACTAAATATGGCTACCTTGCCATCTGAACTACATGTACATACAAAATAATTACCAAAAATCAGTTTGAATTTATTTCCCTAAAGGCAAAGTATACCTTGGAACCGGTGATTGTTTTTGTTTTAATCCTATATAAATGTAGATAATATACAATAAAACTAACTGTGAAAAGTTCATTTCAAAAGGTGGTTGCGTTTTTGAGATATCGCCCAAAATCTGGAGCGGTTATGTCCACGCATGAAGAATAATTCCTAATAGGAATACACAATCTGAGAAACGTTTCTAAGACTCAAACTTTGGGGGATAAAAACTGACATGTTTTTCCATGTCCACATTATTTTGAATTGAAATATTTCTCAAAATGCTTTAAACTATCGAAAGTTGCTGTACTTCTTACGTGTACCAAGTAAGTTTTTATTGCCATAAATTTGTACAGTGATTACCAATCATGTACCTTCCCTTTAAAGCATCATTACAATAGTTAATAATAGGCATTGCGGATTGTTTTAAATTCCACATTTCCGGATTGATTTACAGAAAGCATAATCTTTGAAACATTTATACCCTAACCATTAACAATATCAATGCATTTTTAACTTATGGTCATTAAGTGGGGACACTCTGGAGGCTTAGTGTTGCAAATACATTGTAGGTTGATGGTCAACAACAGACCGATGGGAGAAAATTCGTGGCCGAGCGGATAAGAGCACCGGACTCAAGCTCTGATGTTTCTGTTCAGCAGAGTGTGGGTTCGAGTCCCGGTCGTGACACTTGTGTCCTTAAGCAAGACACTTAACCATTATTGATGCGTCTTTTGGATGGGACGTAAAGCTGTACAATGTAGGCCCCGTGTGTTGTGTAATGCACGTAAAAGAACCCAGTGCACTGATCAAAAACAGAAGGGGTTCGCCCCGGTGTTCCTGGTTTGATTGGCTGCATACTGCACCACAGCACCTTGTAAACCATTACATGGTGCTAAAAGGAATGGGTATAATACTTCAAAACGTAGCTCCACAATACCTTGTAGGAAAATACTGAATGTTGAAGCGCCTTGAGTGTCACTGAGTGACAGATATGAGCGCTATATAAGAAGCCATTATTATTATAATATTTGGCGCTTAGATTTGCCAAAGCTTGAAGACCAGGTTTAGTTTTCCCCGAGGATAGCCTGTGGCACTATTAAACTTTTTATATTGCTGCTGGTCTGCAGTAGCACATACGTGTACTCACATCGGGCCTCAGTTCTCTCCAAAAAATGTACACCTTCTCTCAGATGATCAATTTGTGTTCGACCTGAGTTTTTACTTAATTTATCAGCAGTCACTTTCACTTTCCCTCATTTACAATAAAACACATTAGCACATTCCCTAAATTAGTGGAATTCGGGGTACCAACAATGACCATGGCTACACTAACAATATAAACTACATAATCACTGTGACGTCTAAGTCATGTAGGACGTGCATAGGTTGACTAGTTGTTTAACATGTAGCGCAAGTTTGACTACGTGTGGTTGGCTAAAACTTATTGCCAAAACCATTTAAGTAGAACAGGTGTGTTACGCACTGACTAAGATAGACAATAGATGCACACAGGTTTGAAAAATGGAAAAATTGTGACATGATAGCATGGTACATTTTTCATAAGGGGTCGCCTGGCATTGTTTATTTGCCAAGGTAGATTGTTGCAGAGTGTATATTTCAAATCTTGGAAAGCCATTGAATTCAACAATTTATATATTTTTTATTTCAGTAGGGCCTATTTTTTCTGTAGTACGTGTGTATTCTACAATATGCATTATACAGTACTGCTAGACCTGTAGACATGGTAATAATGTAGAATATGTACCACATGAACATGGTCGATTGTAGGCGCATTTTGTACATCATGTATTTTGTTAAACTGTAATTAGTACAGTATTTAAGATGATTCATTTCTTTTGCATTACATGTACATGCAGTTCTCCCAATGAGCATCACACTATCTGATGAGACTGGAGCCTATCCTGATGGTGATAAATCATACCTTGTAGAAGGAGAGGAACGTCAGTACGTATGCGTGGTACCAGACATTCATCCAGGAGCTACATTCACTTGGACAGAAGGAGATCAGAGTCTTACACCAGATGGTAACTTTAAT
>CM063262.1:10881152-10915235 GCA_032158295.1 Pycnopodia helianthoides
CGTCACTAGTCAATGGAATGGAAGCACTGAAACACGACTGCTCTGGCACACGCTCGTTAAAACTGGCATAGGCTTGTCACTTGTCAATAAGGACGACGATATAATAGTAAATGTCATTTGAGATGTCACATGTTAATAACAGTTCCTAAATAAATCAACACTTACTTTGCATGGTGAAGCTTGCTGATTGGTTTTGAGATACATCAAGAGTGGAAGCTAAACACATGACGATCGAACCACTGATCAATCTGTCCCGATAATTGAGTATTGTCAAGGTAGACGTCTGGACACAAGACGACACGATGTTCATTTCTATGACTACTCTATCGTCCGTACCGTTTTGCAGAGTTTCCCAGACGTTGCACTGTGAGTGATAAATTCGCCATGCAATATCTGGACCCGAACCGGCACTAGCTGTGCACACGAGCCGGACGTGTGATTGATCAACCCCTTTGGTCACTTGGTCGAGACTGCGAACTTTTAGAGACCAATCTGTGTAAAGATTAACAAAGATTTAGATCTCGTTTCCCGCCTATCTTATCAATGGTATTGGTTTGGCTGAGGTTACCCTTTCAGTTTAGACACGCATGACATAACCGTTTGCCTAAAATCATATGCAAAAACCCACCTCGAGGAGTTTTTGTGTCTAAAATGAAACACTAGAATATTTTAGTTTAATGACAAATAATAATATACATTGTACAAACAATGGACGCATTATTGTGAGTGCATCTTCCCAGAATATCATCACGAGGCGAAAGCTGGACTATCCCATTTAACGTGGCGAGGCAGACGCACTTACGTGTATGCGTTATGCCACAACCGGCCCCATACAATAAGGTGCGATGTCCGTTGATATAGCAATAAAAGATAATACAAACAGTAGTAGTAATACTTTTGGGTTAAACAAAGAAAATTGACCAGAGTTGAACTTGAACCTGCGACCTCCGGATTAACGTGTCGGTGTGGTAGGAGATTCTGTCCCCCGGAGATTATGTACCCACAAACTTCTTCTGATAGCGCCCTCTTTTTAACCAACCTCCTCCAGCCCATGTTGATTTCCTATGGGGTACAGAATCTCCGGGGGACAGATTTCCCTACGACAACGGCGCTCTACCGACTGAGCTATCTAGCCCTAATGTTGATGGTCTCCGTATTTTGTCAATACCTTTGTTCAGGGGGGGGGGACACCAGTCAGAAGCCAGTCAACCTGTAACTATCGTGCAGCTAGGGATCACCCCCTAGTTTAAGATACAACATAGGAAGCGGCAGCAGAGGGATTACTTTTTTATTTTGAATATCAAGTAATAAACCCCAAGGGAACCCCACAACTTCATCACACATGTCTAACGCTCACCCATTGATCCACATGAATAGAGTTTTTCAACTCCCTCCTTGCTTAAAATGCCGTCCACCATCACTAAACTACTAAAAGCAATCTCGTTTCTACCACCGTGTATTCTGTATTTCCCGAGTTGCAAGTTGAATGTATTGGTGTCTTCGTAATTTGAACCAATGTTAATTTCATCATCAATGAAACTTCCGTCATCAGATGCATCCCTCCATATCCCATCGATGTACAATTTTATAATTTCATGAGAAAGATTAACAGCACAGGCAACATGAAACCAAGGGCAATCCGTACAGCCTACGTCACGAACGTAGCTGGTGATGTTGATAGCCGTCGACAGTGTGTAATGAGTAATGTTGCTGTCAGTGTTCTTTTTAGATGCAGAGCACACCATCAACTTTGAGTCCTTAGTGATCCAGAGTCTGAAGTTAGACACGTAATTCTCGTCATAACCTGTGCTGACCACACGATACTGATGATAAGAGGCTGAAGAGTATTCAAGAGTTTAATTTTAAGCCACACAGACCACGTATATCCAGTCGACATGCAGAATCTATAGTCTGATACGCAAGTGTCTTTGAAATTGCCCAGATCTATGTAAGAGTATTCAGGTTTCAAAATAGCACATGATTCCTCCACAACTTGAGGCGCTGTTATCAGACTGGCGTTTCTTTCACCCATTGATACAACTCTATCATCTATAAACACTGCTGTGTTGCATGGTTCATTGGGGTCGACTGTGCCATTGCTGCCAAGGCTCCATTGATATAACTCGGGTTGATCTGAGGAAAAGAAAGAAAAAAATCCCAGTCAAAATTGTAACAATTTAAGTGTCGTC
Source organism: Pycnopodia helianthoides (assembly GCA_032158295.1). Classification (NCBI taxonomy): domain Eukaryota; kingdom Metazoa; phylum Echinodermata; class Asteroidea; order Forcipulatida; family Asteriidae; genus Pycnopodia; species Pycnopodia helianthoides. The sequence goes on from CM063262.1 coordinate 10,883,342, forward strand.
AATAATGAGTTTTGTGTAGCTGAGGTAGCGAACGCCTACACGTTTGCAAAAAGAGTGCATGGAAAAAGGGTATTAGACTTTCCTAGTTTAAACATAAGAATAAGTACCTTCGATGGTCAGGTTAGCTGATTCGTAGGATTGGCTCGACGGACATAATGCTGAACATCTCAAAACAGAACCGGAATACCCTAGGTTCCTGTAGTTCGTGATTGTCAATGTAGACGTCAGGACACACGACGACACGTCATGATTCTCGATACTTACGCCAGTCTCGCCGTGATCAATGACGTCCTCCCACAACTCGTGTTTTGATTTATAGACGCTCCACCCAATGGACGGACCTGTCGCGGCACTAGCTGTACACACAAGCTGAAGAGTGAACGGGCTGACTCCATTTGACACTTGCACCAGACTGCGGAGTTTCAGACCCCACTCTGTAGTGGAGAAATGAACAAAACTACATCAATACCAAGTCCTGAGGTTTGTGTACTTTTTGGTTGTGGCTTGGGCAACGCCATGAGACCTTTGTAGATGCGTCACGATGTTCACCAATTTTGTGTGTGTGCAAAAACTAGCCAATTTATTAAAGATCCCCTCGATCGGTCAACAAAGTTCAAATCATCTATGAAGCTTTCGGTAGACCCAATGACCCACGCCCCACTGATTTACGTTTCAACTATATCTACATCTTTTGTACCTGTAAATTTACAGATACTGCAATTGGCACAACTTTGCGTCAAGAGTATAGCTTTCTGAAAAAAGGGAGGGGGAAAACAAAACAAAACCCAGACCCTCGGTGCAGCTATCCCCAACCTCGTCCCCAGGGTGTGTCGAGCAGTACGAGGTCGACCGCTCTCTCACCCTTGTATTGGATCATTTGCATATCCACAAATTTTGGATACGTATGCAAATTAGAATAGTCTGGTTGCTTATCGAAATTTACATCTTCGTCATGGTCTCGTAGTCAGGTACCAGATTTAATAACCTGTTTGTACATTGGTTGCCGGCCGGCTGTTTTGGCAAAGGTTAACATTTGGTTTTGTCTAATCAGGATCCAAGTAAGGAGTTTCCCTCCCAGGGTTTACTATTGTAAACATTGTTGGAAATAAAGTAAATCATTGGGACGAGGTTGAGTTTTCCCGTATTCAAATGCGTCTTCGCAAACCGAGGCCGGAAGTTCAAAATAGTATGGCTCCTTTATTGAGAATCAACATTCACCAACAAAGAAGACAGACGTGGTGGCAGCACGATTATGGTCAGTCTAGGCACCTGTAGAACACAAGGTGATTTATCACAAAATGGTGGCGAACTGCCATTAACGTCTAAGGCAAAACAATTACATATGCGTGTCGTGGCCGAGCGGCTTAGTGCATCGGACTTAAGTTCCTGTGGTTAAGTCATCAGGGTGTGGGTTCGGATCCCGGTCATGACATTCGTGTCCTTAAGAAAGACACTTAAACTATAATTGCTTCTCTTCACCCAGGGGTGAATAGGTACTTGTGATTGCAGAGATGGTTCTTGTAATTGATTTAACTTGGTCCCAAGGGAGTTGAGATGGTTTAAGGAATGAAATAAAAGTCACAGTGAACGCCACTGAGTGACGAATTTGAGCGCTATATAAAAAGCTACTGTTATTATTACATTTTACGTGAAATGGAACTTACAGAAGCAGTCACTTACCCATTGACCCACATGAGTACAGATGTCCGATATTGTCATCACCCAGGAAACCGTCTGTTAATACCAAGTTACTATAAGCAACACCGAGTGGAATTTTCCACAACATAGGGTTGTTAAAACACCCAAGAATTAAGCCACTGAGCTGTAAATCTACTTCATTGTCCAAAAAGTCCAACTCATGAACGAAACTGTCGGTAGACCCATTGATCCACGCCCCATTGATGTACGTTTCAACAATACCTATATGTTCTGTGTCTGTAAAATTAACAGAGCATGCCACGTGGAACCATGGGCAATCCGTGCATCTTCCATCTTGAATAAAGTTGGTCACATTGATACCACTTGAGATCTGGTATGGAGTATTGTTCGAACTGTTGTTGGTTTCTTGTTATATATTGTGCATACTATGTACTTGAAGTCTCTCGTGAGCCACAGTCTAAAATTAAACTTGCTGTTCTCATCAACCCCTGTGCTTATAATACTTAAAGAGTATCTGTCATAATAAAATCCAACGTATTCAATTTTAAGCCACGCAGACCAGGTATACCCAGTAGACATGCAATATCTATAGTCTAATACACATGAATCTTTGTCGTTGCCAAGATCGATGTAAGAATATTTAGGTTTCAAAACAGCACACGAATCCTCCACAGTTGAGGTGCAGGTATCAGACTAGTGGGTAACACATCACCGGTATATGACACAACGGTCCGATGCGTAAACACTGCTGTGTTGCAGGATTCTCCATTGATAAGGTCGACTGAACCATTGCCTCCAAGGCTCCATTTGTACAGCCCGGGTTGATCTGGAATATCGAAGGTTTCACACAAAACTGGTAAGTAACTCTATTTTACAAAAAAAACTGTATAGCAAATGAGGGAACAACTTTTCCTTTGTCATGTTAAATAATCATCACTTCGTCGAAGACACTATGAAAATCTCAGTGAAGGGCAGGATTTGGCTGAAATTCAAGAAGTTATTTCTCTTTCACCATGCTTTAAGGGAATTACAACTCCCTTAAATCACCTCGAAAAAAGAGTCTCCAAACCATTTACTGGCCTCCATGATTTCAGGGAATGCTCTCCATCCAAGCCTAGAACTCTTTAATTGGTGAATAATGTTTTCAGCAGTGCAGCACAGTAAAAACATCGCGAACCACTTTGGCTCTGGCTAGTTAGAAAAGAACTCAGTGAAAACAAGGTGAAAAAGGGGAATTTGCAATATCGAGGAGAAAAGTGGATTTTCACTCCATTTTCAAGAAGAACATTTTCATAGTGAGATGAGTGCATTAGGTGAGAACATTTTACGCGTGTAAGGTGTTATTATCCAACAAAGCACATCGTGAATAATAGCCAATTATAAACTTTTCAAAATACTCTCCCGTCCAAAAAGTGTTTGGTCAACATGTAGTTCTGTCAAACTTCAGAAAATTACTCAGGTAAAAGTAACATTGATAAAATCACAAATTTGAAAAAAAAATTCACAAACCTTCTAACGCTACCGATGTAATTAGGTTATAGAAGTATAACGGGATAATTACCCGGAATGGTGATATTAGCTGTCATAATAGACACACTTGAAGGGGTAGAGGTTGTGCATTTAACAGCAGAGCCCGCGTAGCCTTGTTTCCGGTAGTTCTCGACAGTCAATGTAGACGTTTGGACACACGATGACGCATCATGGATCTTGATACGAACGCCGGTCTCTTCGTCATCTATAATATCCTCCCAGGCCTCGCGGTTTGACTTATAGACGCTCCACGTGATGGACGGACCTGTCGCAGCACTAGCTGTACACACAAGCTGAAGGGTGAATGAGCTGACTCCATTCGACACTCGCACCAGACTACGAAGTTTCAGCTTCCAGTCTACCGAACAGTAGGGAAGAGGAAAATATTTATATTTTCTCCTCAGTTTAACTCAAGAAATTCCATTACTCTAAAGTTGATTAAGGTTGAAGTGGTGGCATGCTCTCCTTAACTATTTCGGTGTACAAGATTATTCGAACGTAGACCTAAAGCTTAAAGTGGTGTAGAAATTGGTTAGTGCCCTAAAAGTGAGCGCTAAATACATTAGGAGACAAACTTGCCTTGCTACATATCAGATAAAAAGAAATACAAGTAGCGTTTACCTACACTAAAACACTCCCGGTTTAGCACTGTCCCGGATTCCGTTCATGTGTGTTTTTGACCAGTTTCTGGGTCTTACTGACCCAAAAGGGGTCAGGCCCCACATGACCTCAGATCCGGGTCACTTCTGAGCGTCGTACCTAATCACTGGTGGAACTCACCTTTAGAAGTTTTACAGTCATCTATTAGACTTAGTTAATTGAGTGTCAAAGACTGTCAATTGTTTGCTTTGAAAATAAAGTAAATGACAAACCAAGCCACCCGAACACCTTACCCTCTTTAGAGCCACAATCTATAAGCGTTCGTTCCTTTTTATATGCTGCACTGTAAAACTTTTTTGATCATAGTTTTAAGAATTGGACTTACCAAGAGATCCACATTCGTAAAGACCTCGAATATGCTCGTCTCCAATGGGACCATCAGTTACCACTAAGTTACTCATGGCTAACCCACGCAGGTAGCGCTCGTAAATTGTCAGACCTAGAGAAACATTTCTGTTACCCAAACTTTGATGGTCAACGTTGAATCGGTCAGGATACTGCCCGTCGTCTTCTAACGCGTTGAGATATGCTCTGACAACACCAGTTTCTACAGTACTGGATAAGTTGAACACGCAAGCAATATGAATCCATGAGTTCATCAAGTTTACATCAATCAGTTTGATCCCTTTAAGTACTGTGTTGTTGTTGATGTTGGCCGAGCAGAACAAATGGCTGAAACCTTCTGTGGCCCAAAGATTGAATGTCGATCTCTTCATACCATGGTCACCAGAACTGACAATTCGAACTGTATGATCTAAGTTATACCGTAACAGTGAACTGTCTAAGTTTAACCAAACTGACCAGGTGAATCCTGCCGACACACAGAAACTGTAGTCTGCCACGCACGTGCTGCTCCAGTCCCCGAGATCGACGTGACTGAACCACTCAATAGAAACGGCACAGGAATCTTCAACAACCCGAGGAGCGGTTACCATACGTGGTTTATCTTGTTGGTCATTTGACATATCAGTAAACAACGCCTGGCCGCACAAATCCTCACTTTTGACATCCACAGTGCCGTTGTCACCAAGAGACCACAGGAAAATCTCAGGTTGATCTATTGGACAAACACACAAATGTATTGTTATTGTTATACTACCGACCAGCAAGGCACTGGCATGGCAGGCTTGCAACAATTTAAATACATTTTGGAAATCTGGTTTATAAAGGAGCTGAAGCTGAAGCTTTTTCTTGCAACTGTAGACAGTTTTTTGCAACACATGGACCGAAACTAGAACTCAAAGTCCCTTGCTAGTTGTTACACCAGGTTGCTAAGGTCAGCCGTTGATGTAAGTTGGAAAGATCGTATCCCCAATACAGTTTTGCACAGAGATATCTACCCGATGTCTATTCAAAACACAGGAAAAGGAAACTCAAATTTGCTGGACATTGCAAGAGAAGTACAGATCAAGCTGTGTCAGAGTTGGTGCTGTGGCAACCAACACATGGAAAGAGGAGCAAAGGAAGGCCATACAAACAGACATTTACCACCTATGTGAAGACTCTAACCTGACCTGTGAGGACATAGGCATGCAGACATGAACGTTTGGAAAAAACATCACAAATGTCTGATGGAAACCGTTACAATGAATGTTATAATTATGAAAACATAATCATCACAAGGACGCACGCAAACGCAAAGGTGATTCTTCTGAACTAGGAATACTCAACGGATTTTATGACCCAGTCCTGCCCAAGATTGACATTCAATTAGTATTTAACAGTTAGAGATAAAGGAAAAGTCTTAAGTGCTGTCAAATCAATGTTTAGGGTAAATCTTAAGAGCAAAGATGTACCTGGCAATCTATATGTAGACGATTGGTTCAACGCTCTCCCTGGAGTGGCGGCTACACACATAACAACGGAGCCCGTGTAGCCCAGCTTCCGATAGTTCGTGACCGTCAATGTAGATGTCAGGACACAAGACGAGAGGTTATGATTCTCGATACGAACGCCATTCACTTCGTCATCTCTGACGTCATCCCATATGTCGCTTTTTGATTTGTAGACTCGCCACGTGATGGAAGGACCTGTTACGTCACTAGCTGTGCACACGAGTTGAAGAGTTAGTGCGCTGATCCCGTCTGACACTCGCACCAGACTACGGAGTTTCAGTTCCCAATCTATTGCACAAGATGAACACACGCAAAAATAGTAACAATAATTAATTCATTCCCCAAATTAACTATCCATTTTTTATTCATAGATCAACATTGGTCCATTAGCTCTTTGCAAGTTTGGTCAAGCGCTCGGCAAGTCTTAGACACCCCGATCAGACACTGTACAGCTTGGGTGCAATCCTAATTCAACTACAGGAAATGCTTAAAGATCAACTTGACTTAAAGACACTGGACACTATTGGTAATTGTCAAAGACCAGTCTTCTCACTTGGTGTATCTCAACATATGGATAAAATAACAAACCTGTAAAAACTTCAGCTCAATTGGTCGTCGAAGTTGCGAGATAACTATGAAAGAAAAAACACCCTTGTCACACGAAGTTGTGTGATTTCGAGACCTCAAAATCTAATTCTGAGGTCTCGAAATCAAATTCGTGGAAAATTACTTCTTTCTCGAAAACTGTCACTTCAGAGGGAGCCGTTTCTCACAATGTTTTATACTGTCAACCTCTCCCCATTACTTGTTACCAAGTAAGGTTTTATGCTAACAATTATTTTGAGTAATTACCAATAGTGTCCACTGCCTTTAAAGATCAAGTTTTTCTTCCTGTAGGAACACCTAGGTAGCACAAAATACAAACTTATGGCTGTAAATTACTATCCCGAAGAAAAAGATGAGAACACTGAATTGTGAATAAACTTTCGTATTGGAGATTGCCTGGAGCTGGTTGCCTGTAAATTACCTCTTGTGATAGGGCCTAAGATTCAAGCCACCCACATTGGAAACAACTCATATTTAAGGGTTAAACATAAACTAAATTATTTATCCCGATGCAAACATTAACATCTATTAAATCATTGCAGTACCCGCTGTGAAGGATTCGAACTACCTTTAGCCATTGGGTTAGCTCGATGGTCTAGTGGTGATACATCTGCTCTAGCAATGCAAAGGTCGTGGGTTCGAATCCCACCCGATTGATTTGCCTTCGGATTTTTTCACAGGGCTCAGAGTGTACAGTGCTTAATACACATCGGTGTAAGGGTAAAATCAAAAACTAAAAACATTATTTACTCACTCCTAGATCCACACGAGTGGAGATGTTGAACTTCTTCATCTTCCAACACACCGTCTATCACCACTAAATTGCTGTAATCTATGACGTCCATGAAGTACCTGAAGTATGTTCCAAGAATAACATACCTATCTCCATACTGCCAAACTACACTAAGATAATCATATTCGTAATCATCAAAATACAAATTGTCAATTTCGTGTTGCTCTTTGTTCTCAATTCCATTGACGTATGCTTTTACAAGGCCAGAGTTGCTATCTCCAGTCGCCGCGCTGAAGTTAAAAACACATGTAATGTGGAACCACTTGTTGTTAAAGCTCGCATCGGTGATGTTGATACCTCTTGCGATTATACTGGCGTTGTTGTACGACGAGCAAAACAGCAACCGGTCACGTGTGACCCAAAGGTTGAAGGTAAACATCTGGTCTTTAAAACCTATGGGGCTTTTATAACTTCCGGAGTGATTGGTAGAATAATTTCTATCAAATGCTTGATCAAAGCGAAGCCACAAAGACCAAGTGAACCCTGTAGACGTGCAGTACCTTTGGTTGGCTACGCACGTGCCATCGACGTAGTTTATAACAAGCCCATTACTTATCTTCAGAGCACACACGTTTTCCACAACTCGCGGGGCGGGAACCATTCTCAATGTTTCAGCTTCCCAAACGTCCATTACTCCATTAGTTCCAAGGTTGAACACTTCTGAGCTGCAAAACTCCTCACTTCTGACGTCCACATTGCCATTCTCTCCGAGAGTCCACTGGTAGTATCCAGGTTGACCTTCATGACGGAAAAAAAATATTTCAATGTTTAACCATGCCACCTATAAATAAAGTCATTCTTACAAGTATGGTTCTCGCAAACCAATATGTATGGTATATTCAGGAAAAGCAAAGGCAAACGGTGTAAGTCGCACATGGTAGTATTTTATACATCATAGGCTAATTCTCAATGCAACTGGTCCTGGTATAAAGATTGAAGAAAGATTTATTTCTTATAATTTTTCAATTGCCTAAAACTACTTTAGCGGGGGGGGGGGGGTGGTAGCGTGAAATTTGTACAGTACATTTGGAAAAAAGTTCACCAAGAATTGTCTAATGAAGATTCCTATACGGGAATTGAATGAGTTTGTATGTCCGTTGGGGTTAAACTTTCAGTTGGTTTTGTTTGCACCAAACTTTCCCTAAAACTAAATCTAATATTCTTCACAGAGCACGAATATCAGCCCTATAAATAAATTGAAAATGTAAGAGTGACATCAAATAAAATGAACAACTGCTAACCGACTGGTGACCACTGGCCAAAATCAGCGTGCACCCCAAAATGGGTATTGAGCCATTAAGCGTCTGAAGTTAATAGCAATCGGCTAAAAAAATAGAAACATTCTGTAAATGTACATGAAATTACCACTACTGATCACCAGATGAGCCTTAACAAAAATGTTATGACCATCCCTTGATAGGGCATGTGTCATTAGTTCAAGAAAGAAAGAAAGATTGGAGAAAGAAGGGTAATAGTCTACCTGGTACAGAGACATTGGCAGACTGATGCAATCCACTCCATGGAGTAGAGGTAGAACATACGACCATGGATTCTGTGTACCCTCGTTTCCGGTAGTTCTCGACGATCAATGTAGACGTCAGGACACACGACGACACGATACGGTTCTTTATGCGCACACCGTTGTCTACGTCATGTCCGATGTCCTCCCATGACTCGAGTTTTGATTTGTAGACGCTCCACGCGATGGACGGGCCTGTCGCGGCACTAGCCGTACACACAAGTTGAAGAGTGAACGGGCTGGTCTCCTTTGTTACCCAAACCAGACTACGGAGTTTGAAATCCCAATCTGAAAAGTGAATCATAGTAAAGTAGAAATCAAAACGTAAAATTTTTATTTTACTAAAAACTATAGTAACAAAAATGGTGGCATGCGGGGAGCTCCGTACATACAGGTCAATCGCTTTTTCCAGATTATGAAGGGGGAATTTAACCAAAATCTTCAGAACAAAACTAGTCTAAATTAACAAAACGTTTGTATCTTGGCTATCATCCTTTTCCCATCAGGCCATTTTAAAGGTAGGGTCATAGATTGGTAAATACTCCAAAAGGTAATGACTATAAAAACTAACTTGGTGAGAAGCACTGCAGCTGTTGATAGTATAAACTATTTTTTGAAAGAATTCCCTTCGAAGCAATATGGTTTGGATAATTTGATCACCCCAAAACATTTGAATCTGAGAAACGATTCATGCGTGATTCGTCTCTCAGATTTCTGATGGCTGGTGTCAGTTCGCGAATGCTGCGGCCAGAGATGCGGCTGGTACCCGCTAAACGTGGATGGATTCGACGTTCTAGTGAAAATACCGTGACAGTTGTTTTCTATTTTGTCAGCAAGGCGGTACTGTATTCAACTGAAAATTTCACATGTGACTTTTTTTATTGTATTTTTTTGATAATTTCGCCTATAAATAATCATTACGTTGACAAAAACCAATCTATGACCCTACCTTTACAGTACGGTCATATCTTTGGATTCCGTGACCATTTTTGTGCTACCTTTTTTCTTGATGGATTTTACTTCAGGAACCATTTAAAAGGAATTATTTTTTAAGATGACGAAGCCGTCTTGGATTAATTGGTCAGGATGACCCCCAAAATCTACAATTACCATTCCAGTGGATTTGCTATGTCAGAAATAGTGCAAAATGACACCTCTTTTTTCCGTCTGGGTCACATTGCATAATTTTCAAGATGGCGATGACGTCGGCTATCTCGATTAAGAGGTCAGGATAATCCCCAACATCTAAAATTATCATTTCAGTGGATCTGTTATGCCAGAAATAATGCAAAATTACACACTATTGGTGCTTTTCTGGTGCCAGAGCTATCACATTTCATAATTTTCAATATCGCAACGGCGGCCATCTTGGATTTAGGGGTCAGAACGACCCCGAACTCTACAATTACTATTCCAGTGGATTTGTCACGCCAAAAATAGTGAAGATTACATATTTGTTGTCTTTCTAGGTCTTCAGGTGCCAGAGCTATACCAATTATGTTTTTCAAGATGGCGTCGGCGGCCATTTTGAATATTGGGCTATAAAAAAAGTTCCCATCATATTTCAGAGGTACATAGGAGCTAATTTTCCTGTTAAATGGTTCCTTAAGTCAAATCCATCAAGAAAAAAAGGTAGACAAAATGGTGACGGAATCCAAAGATATGACCAGGTGTCAGAATGAAAACAAGTATTGATCATTTGTAGACGCAGAACGCACCTCAACAAAATGGGCGTCTACCATTTCCACCATTTTGGGAGTCAATTTCCTCGTGTAAATTTTGACTGTCAAAATGGCGGACAGAATACGCGCGTGTAAGTGCGCTGCGCGTCGTGCAGGGGTCATTACGCTTGCGATATATTCAAAATCATTGATAAAATTGTAATAATAATAACTAGATTTTATATAGCCCTTTATCTACAGGCGTCTCAAAGCGCTTATCATTATTTATTTCCAGACAGGTTTTTGAAATTCTTTTTTGAATTATGAGACCCATTTTACCTTGTAAAGGTTTACAATGTGCTGCGGCGCATTCAGCAGCCATTGCCAGAAACACCGGGGCAAACCCCTTCTCTTGGCGATAAGTGTACAATGTGTTCTTTTTATACGTGCATTACACAGCACATACACGGGACCTGTATGTCCCGTCCGACGGACGAGGCAATAGTGGTTAATAACACAATAACGTATCAATTCGCTTTACATTAAACTCATATTCTTTTGCAACAAAGGACAGAGGAGATTTCAGTTTGCCAACCGCATTTCACAGATGGGTAAGTTGCTTCTGTAATGCAAGTTTAAAATACATGAAATAGTAATTGTTTTCAAAAACAATGGTTTTACACAAACCTAGGTGATGTACGTCCTTGACCTTGGTGTTCAGCACGTACACGGCTACGGGGCTGTTAAAATATTAAACTTTATATATTTGTACCAACTCGAGGGGACAAATAATAAGATCACATTGCTAGTTGCAAATAATCATAAAATTAACATAAACTATGATAGCCTTTCAAAAAAAACACAAAGATTTTCACCGTAAAATATCATCCTCGTAGCCTCTTCTGTTGTTGTTATAACAGCGGCTGTTTAAACAACAACCCCTTTTCAGCCCATGTATTTGCACGGAGAGTAAATAATTGAGTTGTGCAATCTCAAACAGTCGTTGTATTTGTCGCCTTTCATTAGGGTTTCTAAATTTGCTGATGTACAATTTTTCCAATCAAGTCACCATTAAACATGATGTAAGAAAGTGTCCCTTGAGTTCGTACATGCAAATGTGTCTGGCTCGTGGACTATTTTTCTTTTAGTAAATGCCTTTGCGTACATTTTGACTACCCAAAATGGCTCATGTACGGGTAGGGTATAGGTGCGTGTAAGTGCGGTTTGCATTGCGATATGGATAAATCCAGGACCCAATTTCATGTAGCTGCTTAACCACAAAAAGTAGCTTTATAAGACAAAATTATGTTTACCAGAACAAGGTTTCCAGCCAAAAACACCATCTCACTCTTCTCTTGAAAACAAAAATAACTGCCCTTGAAAATAATTATAAGTAACTGCTCGCGAAAATGAAAAAAAAAATGCCCATAAACATATTTATAACTGCTCTCGAAAATAAAAATGACTTCCCTTTAAAGGGTGTGTACAACATTGGTAAGGTTTAAAATATAAATGTTCACAGATTTGTACATAGCTTACGTGGTATAAAGATGGTCATGGTGGAAAACTTCCCTTGAAACAGTTTTGCTTGAAATGCTATACTTTTTGTGGAATGAGTAAAACAATCAGTCTTTGTCCAAAACCCGATGTTTGAAAACAGTGAAAACATATAACGGGGTTTTTCACTGTTTTCTCATGACCCCGAAGGCCGATTGAGCTTAACATTTCACATGTTTGTTATTTCGTGTATTATGTTGGGTAATATAAAGTGCGGATACTAGTCTTTGAAAATTACCAATGTTGTACACACCCTTTAGAATATAAGTAACTATTCACGAAAATTAAACTGTTCTTAAACAAAATTAAAAACTGCTTTTGATGATATGAATATATAACCGCCGTTGAAAATAAAAGTAATGCTCCCGAAAATAAAATAGCAATTGCACTACCGGGCTTTCGTACAAAACCTATTTTTGTGTGCATCGATAAATTCTCATAGAAACCCTTGCTTGCTAAATGCATTTCCTATGGGCTTCTGGTAATCAGTGGAGCAAGTTTCTGTGAAGTGGGCGTGGTATAGAGTGATATAACCTCACACAGGGTCCGATTTTATGGAACTGCTCAGCGAAAATAATGATTGACATTTTTCTGCTAAGCTATAATAATGCGGATACCAGTTACATTTGGTACAAATGACATGGTATTTTGGCTAATATTCTGTTAAGCATTGTTGTATCCAGCTGCATTTTTATTTTATTTTTTTGCGAAAACGAATAGAAATATATTTTACAGATGCAGTAGGAGGAAACACTCACAGCTTGTGTTTGGAGAGGGACAAAACGTAACATCAAAATAAAAGTAGAAAATAGAATTTGCTGTTGCAAACTGCTTATCAATTATAAATGAAAAATAGTTAATGGCCTGACGCTTTGACCCTCTGCTAGGGTCGATACGTGCAAAAAACCTATATAGCCATTGGTACGCGATGGTCAAGACAAAGGCACTCGTTTGTTTATATCATTTATTAATTTTCGCCTGAATTTGTAATTGTTTAATGCTCACGATGATGAAATTCTGTAGCTCTTACTAACTCGAAGCTTATTTGAAAAAAATTAAATAAAAATTAATGCTCAAAATAATGATACTACCCAAAAGTAATGACACAGGAATTAATCAGTATGAGCATTTGTTGCCAGGTAACATCCTTAAAAAACTATTGTGATCGTTTTAACCTTCTGAAAAATAACCACCATAATGATCAACGACAGCCGTTAACTGGAGGCACTTATTGTTCACTTGGGCCTCGTCACTTCCGAACTTAAAATAAAAATAATGTTAATCATGCAAAATTTACGAAAATTGTAGGTAAAAAACAAGCCTGGGGTTTCTTTTGAAATTTGAACCACGATTCTAGTAATTAACTGCAACCTTTTTACAGCAAACTCTGGCGGTGCAGAGACTAAAGGGTTAACTCAAGTATAAGCGTTAGTACTTGTTCTAACCAAGAAAAAATTCCCCCACTTATTTTTGAACGGAAGATATGGTTTCACTGTGACAAAGAGAAAAATTAATGTGAAGGTTGCAACAAAACTGCTAACGTAATTGCCGCCAGTGTAGTTTTCAGTATTATAGTCCTTTACCATGACGACATCAACAAAGCATGGACGTCTGCGATTAGTGCGAGACACGTTGCGCTCATAAATGCATTGCCATTTCAGGGTCAAAATTACTGGCTGTTTATCTATGATGCAAAGCAACAGAACACAATGGCGAAATGTAATGTCTCTAAATAAAAACAGTTCCGGCTGCCTTTGAACTAATTTGGTAAGAATGTAGGTCGAGTACAGCCTGTAGTTTAACAACAGTTATACTTGTGACATTTATTAAATGTGTGCCGTACTGCACTCCTGTACGTTGTCCAAATAATGAACCCGCATTTTAAAACAAAAACGAGCCTAGCGGTTTATGATGTATTACATGACGTCACAGAGTGGAAAGAGAAATGTTAAGGAATGATTTTGCTACCGCAACAGTACATGTATACGTGCCTGTATGGTAGCCATGGAATTCAAACGTTTTTGTTACGTTTCTTGTTCCACCAGTGACGTCACATCACGGTAATAATTTTTTTAGGGGGCGTTCCCACATCATTAAAAATTATTTTTTTTTAATGAGGGGAAAGTAATCAGTTTAATTTTCAGCTGATTCATTTCATATGGACAATTAGTATGCCGTCCTTTTACGCGCATGCATATTATGTCAGCGCTATACAATCTTGTATTTCCTTCTACTTTTATTACACAAGCCGAAACAGTTCTGACGTAAAACCTTGCTTTTGATGGAAGACGAAAACATTTGTATCGAAAAATGTGTACTTGTTTGTTTGTTTGTTCGTTTGTTTGCTTGTTGTTTTTGTTTCCCCCTTAAATAAAGCATTTCGGGCACTAGAGAGGGAACAAAATGTCGCATCACAGAAATTCCTCTACACCTCCCCTTACCTTTTGGAGAGCTATTAAACATAATTGCCTAATATAAAATTGATCACAACTCAGCGTTCCAATTTACGCGAGGACGATGGCCACAAAATTGCTAAATTAGTATGGGGACAGTTGAGATACGGTTGGTACGTGTCAAACAATCTTACAAAACTCGTCCATTTCACCGAACAGAACGGCATGAATATCGTAGGAATTGTTTTACTAGGGCTATTTTTGTGTTTGCGTAAGCGACTAAGAAATACGTATTTTCAGATACAAACTGGCGGGGATAAAAATTATTGTAGAATTTAGCTTTTTGTTGTTCAGTATGACAAATTCAAACACTTTAACTGGAAATTCACTATTTAATTTAAAGAACTTTGGTCGAAAATCAAATTTCCCATCTCGTCTTTGAAACAGGAGAGAAATTTCTTCTTTTGAGGTGATCTGTTGTCATCTTCGAACAAAATTACGACGAAAAGTGTTATAGTTTATAACAAAGCAGAATAGCAGTGGCGAACGAATAAAAACAACGATGACGGTCGTTGACAGAAATAATGCTGCACTTTTCCCTATGGCACATCGCACTGGAATGTAATTCACTATTTACCTATCAGCGTAACTACAACCTTGTACCCGAGACTATGTATAATAGTGTACGAGACGTGGAATCGACCACCGGTGGGCACGATCAAGGTAATGTACTCTGTGGGGTACATAATTCCTTATCCCCTGCGCAATGTACATTCGTCTTCGTATCACATCATGTGACATGTTCTCGACCAATAACATTAACCAGATCTACTAATCTATTAATGGTATAACAGACGCGTTTGTTCACTCGGTCCCAGCGCTTGCTTGAACCAAAGGCGATATGATTGGCTGACGTATATACATGCGCATTGGTCCATTTTCCCCTGACCTATAATAACACCCGATCACCTCTTTCTCTGTAATAATAATACAGCTCTTTGGTGGAAATCACTGTGAAGTAATCGTTTTTCTTCGTTGCCTTGTGCTTAAAAAAGTCCGCGATCAAAAAAACTGATATTTACCTAAATATGTTTTTCTTATGGAAAATGTAGTTTCAAACGGAAAAGGGCTATTTACTCGTTTAAATTATCATATCGCGTTACGTGTTGTGATTGTGCGCATTGCGCCGATTGCGCATCACTACATCCCCAGCGGTCTTGGAAGAGACCGATTGGCCGAGCAAAACGCATTGTGTGTCTGTCTAGAGTACACAACTATATGGTTGTATAATCTTTAAGAATTCTCGGTTCTGATTGGTCGACCCATAGCAACAAGAGGTGTGATACTTTTTATCCTAATTTTTCATTTCTGACCCAAAAAACACTACAAGACTATTCTCATACACATCTAGGTGTTTTCATAGACAACAAGCTCAACTTCACTGAATTTATGAAAAACCTTTGAAATAAACTAAATTCTTCAATTGCTTTGTTCGCCAGAGCTTGATAATCTATCAACCAGCCAACAGCATTTTTGTATACAATGATTTGGTTCTTCCCCATATGGTGTGGGGTTCCAAACCTACTCATCAAAAAAAATCAACAACTCAAAAATCGCGCCCCTCGCATTGTTCTTAAGGCAATCACACAGCTTAATTTAAAGTGTTTTGAAAACAGTTTCAGTTACAGAGCTTCTTTTTTTTTTTTTTTTTTTTTTTTTTTTTTTTTAGACCAGTGCTCCTTTAAAGGAACATTACAGAATTGGTTTTGCTAACAAAACAGTTGCTGGCAGTGTAAGCACTTTATGTAATCCACCATATACATAAACTGACAAACCTGTAGAAGTTTGAGATCGATCGGCCATCTGGGTCACGAGAAAATAGTGAAAAACCGATTACACATTTGCATGAAATCATATAAATTCAACAAATAAATAAAACGCTCACTGAGCGATAAACTCCAATCGGAAAATTAGTTTAATCATTTCTCATCAAATATGGCATTTCAGACAGAAATATTTCAAGGGATGTTTTCTACTATCATCATCATTAGACCGTGTAAGTTTTATGTAAATCTGTGATAAAAACGTATACTTTACAAGTTTTTTTCTTACCAATTCTGTAATGTTCCTTTAACTGCTCTTATTCTACAATTAAGCAAGTACAAGGGTAAGGCTTGAAACACTTTCATATTCACTTAATTTTATCATATAGCTTACCCTGCTTTTGCGAGGGCTTTTTTTTGGGGGGGGGGTGCTCGGGGTTGCTTGTATCTCAAAAAAATGTATGATTTAATCTCAATCTTAATGTTAGATGTAACTTTTTATATATTTTTTGTTTATAAATTATTTAAACTGTGTGGTTGGCTGATATTGATATGGTGTGTTAATATAGTGCCCATTTTTGAGTAGCTAATTATTGTTTAACTTTATTGTTTAGTTCTTTTATGCACTTTCAGGCAAATATTTGTTATGGTTAGTGTTTGTTATCTTTTATGTGTTGTTAGATAATGTGAGGGCCCCCAATGTCCAGGCTGTGATGGATGGGTCACCATCGTTGAATAATGTTTGAGTTAAAACAAAATCGACACAATACATCGTCATAACACCCAAGTAGGTCCTTTGATGGTTTGATTGGAGGAATGAAGGTCATGTGACAGTCATTGTTTCGCAGCACTTCATGGCCTTCGTCGTTGAGCGTGCAATTTGGTACTGTAGACATTTTACTTTGTTTAACAAAATTGTTTACGATTTGGTATAGAAGGCCTTCAGTAGCTAAAATCTATAAACTATAAACTGGCTTTACAATTTTGTTTGCCCTTTTGGCAAAACATACCATTTTTATATTAAGTATAAGTTTACCTTTTGCCAAGTTAACATTTTTTTTTTTTTTTTTTTTTTTTACATACAAACCTCTTAAAAACTTTGACAAAAATTCCATTGGAGGTAATAAGTGTGTGCATTCTGTTTAGTTTAAACTGGGATTGTTCCCAATTCACAGGACCTTAAACTGTTAAACACTTACTTACCCATTGATCCACATGAGTAGATACGCTGAATGTTTTCTGGTCCAAGGATACCATCAGTCACCATCAAGTTGCTGTAAGAAACTTTGAAATCATCAGTTGGCCATCCAGTGCCATTACTTGAGTGAGGAGGAATGTATTTCCCGAGTTTCAGGTAATTGTCAATGTGATTATCCTCAAGATTATATTGAATCTGCATATCCAGAAATCCATCCCAATCCGGAGTTGTAGTATTTTCAGCTCGTTGCACTCTTATGCCGTTGAAGTACATCATTGCGACCACACCGTGATTGGAAAAGTTAAAGGAGCATACCAGATGGAACCACTGCCCCTGCTGGATGTCATGCTCATGTATAAGATATGTCATGTTTACCCCAATGGACGATCTCTCCTTGTTGTTATTCGCAGTACAAAGCAGCAGTTCACCCCTGAAGAACCACTGGTTGAATCCTGACTTGAAACTGTCATAGTTTCCCGCGCTAATCAGATTGGCCAAACCCATCAAGTCACGCTGGTTGTGAGGTTTTATCTTCAGCCATACTGCCCACGTGAAACTCCCAGTCGCACAGAACAACGGATCCGATATGCAGCTGCCGTCGTATTCACCGAGTACGACGGGGGCCTTCAGGTTGCTGGAGACGGTACAGGAATCCACAACGGCTCTCGGTGCGGGCACAAATTGAACATTCTTCGAGTTCAAATCTGGTGCGTTGTTAATGGACAAAAACATTCCTTCAGGGGGTTTAAATGCCTCACAATGCTTTTCATTGCTGATGTCCACTGTACCATTATCGCCAAGGGACCACTGGAAAATCTGAACAACATCTGTAAGGAGAGCGAATACACAAACACATGCTTAGTTTGATCAATCATTTTGTAAATACCAAAGATTAAAACAAAAACCCTGCATATCTTTGTAGATGGGTCATTTGGGCTTTCCTGTGATGACATAATGGCAAAACAACAACCAGACCAAAATTTGCTACAGATTGGAAAATTATTTTGTTTAAGGAAACGGTAAATATCGGTTTTCGTTTTATTTACTTATTTTTTTAATTCCAAGTTTTCCCCCCCAAAAGGCTTAAAGCCACCCTCGGTAAGGGGCTAAGAAGAAGACAACTAAGATGAAAACATCTCAAGGGAACTGAAGGTAGGAATTGATATTCCTCTTAAAATAGTCTGGTTTGTAGGATGGAGGGAAACGTGCACCAGGCAAGGAGTTCCAAAGAGATGCAGTACAAGGAATAAAGCTGTGAAAATGGCTTCTTGTTCTACATCTCATCAAGATGAGAGTGTATGGGTGAAAAGAAGTCACAAAACATACGTATGAAAAATTCTTTAAAAAAGAACATTTTCAAAAGATAATATTCGCCTGTTTATAATAAATCGCCGTAAAAATGCCACCTTAAATCGCAATTGGATAGCTTTTATACTTAGAAAAATCCATTAGGAAATATTGTGTGAAAAAAAGAAAGAAACGTGCTCAAAGGAAAGACCATACCAGGTAAAACGTGTTTAAGTTTCTTAAATTATTTGTGTTTCTTAAAGGTTGGGTCATATTTTGGTAATGATCCTCCCCAAAAACATTAATAATAATAATACAAATAAAATAGATAAGTAAATAGATAAATACAAAAACAAAACGAAAAAAAAATAAAAATAAAACATAAACAATTGATATAAAAATATAGGAAAAATGTGTAATTGTTATCCGAAAGCCCACTTTTTATTAAGATAATAATGGTAGTAAGCATCCTGCAAATATTTTAGTCTAAAGTCTCCCACTAATTAGAAATTGATAAGGATGTCGACTTAAAAAAATAAATAAATAAATAAAATTTCCGTGGTGTCTGTTAGTAAACATAACCGGGGCATCTCTCTAAACGTGCGACGTTCTTTACGAAAATAGGGCGAAAGTTATTTTCGGTTTTCTCAAAAAAAAATATAAAAAAATAACTGAAACCCTGAAATGTGACTTTCTTTGTTGATAATAGTGATTATAAATCAGCATTACGTTGACAAAAACCAAACTTCAGTTTTATGGGAAATTTTAATGTTGTTTTCAAGTGTTTTCCCAGGAGAATATGTACACAAACAACAATAGCATATAGATATTGACATAACAGAAAGACCTACAAGAGTAGCGCTTGATAGCTAATTTTGTAGGGCACGTTAATCTGGGAGGTTCGAATCCCGTTCAAGTAATGTTTTCTGAATACAAAAATGTTTACCTGCTATCCCTTGAGGTCCGTGTTGACCTACGGATACGACTACACCGACTTCTAAAAGTAGCCAAGCAAAAATGAGCATCTTCGTTTCAAGTTTTGTTCTCGTCGAGGAGCGGGAAACATCACTTCACACCTCCACTCTTTCAACCATCGTCTGAAGCAATTGTCAGAAACCAATTTGTTGGTGATCGATCACCTCGGTAAAACCCTGCCCGTTGACGAGGCCAGTTCTGTGCGAAATCGTTGAAGCATTTAATACGAGCGTGATGATTTAGCAACAGGAAAACGCTTCATAATGGTGGGGGAAGGAGGAGGGGGAGGAGGAGGGGGGGGGGAGAGAAACCAATTTGAATTTTGGGGTGAAAAGGAGTAAATATCTGGGAGGGTGATTTTTTTTTGTGCAATATTTTGTGTAGCAGAATGATCCCCATCTTTCCAATGCGGTGAGAAAAATGTGGGTTAATCTAAAGTCGTTGGTATTAACACACACACACACACACGGTTCTTATAATATAGCGCTGTATCACACTGCTGGGATCGAGGGGCGTCTCAAAGCGCTTAATTTTTTTTTCTAAAAGGTATGGGGAGCTATATATATAAAAAATGTTTTAAATAAGACACATTTTTTTCGTAGCACCATGTTAACGGTTTTGTCAGAACCAGATTCAAAGAATAACAGAAATAAGTCCCAAGTAAAACCAGAATCCTTTAGTTTTCTTATCCACTTAAACTGTACATAGTTTATTTAACATTCCAAATAATTCACCGGCATTTAAATCAAAATTAGAATTCAGCAAATAATAATTCACATTGTTTCTTTGTTTGAATTCAAGAAGCTTCTTATGAAATCAAGTTTTTTTCTTAGATATCTTTCTTGCTCAACTGTGGTGTAGCTTTCACCTCATTTGCTAACTTGCAATTAATGTTACAATTCTGTCCATGGGAACTTTAACATTTATAATCACTTTTACTAGCTTTGCAACAATACAGACCAATTCACTTCAGTGGCTGTCTCTCAATCTCTCTTTAAATACAAAATAAGTTTTGGTGTACCTTCCACCTGGTTTCTCACTATTAACTGTTCATCTTAAAACAATATACATTAAACGACATGGTACTCGGGTTTGGTTGTTAAGGTGCTGTGTTGAGGACCTCTCTCTCTCTCTCTCTCTGCATTAGCTTTAGGAGTTTGGGAAGCCCCGTCCCACAGTCACACGGCGTCTTCAATAATGTCCTTCACTTTAGAACTCCAACCCGTACTAAAGGCCATCTGATATAAAAAACAGTCAACCAAAACTATCGAAACATGGGAACTAGACACATACTACATATTACTTTCCAATTATCTGCAATATCAACGAAACTATCACTTAGTCCCAACATGGTGAAGAGACTCAAATAACTAACAGTGATACTTTCCTAAAAGTTTTAGGAATTTCAATGTTAAAAGAAAACAGAGTTTACTTCAATTCTTTCTCTTGAGCACTTCTTAAATAGTGGGCTAACCTGAATTAGGCTACATTCACAATTTAGTTATCAGAACATCTTAAGTTAGCAGTGTAGGATTTTGAGTAAATAGAATTTACAAACTTACGGATTTCAAATGCGTCGTACTCTTGGGTTGTGCTGGTTGGTTCTGCTAGCCCTCCTACATGTGGTGGCGGCCTGAATACCGCACTCAAGCGTTATTTAAATTGATTTGCCTCAGTAGCTGCATCCACTGAGCTTTGGCTTTGGCATATATTTTTATGCCAACTGATGCACAAATCTGCTTGCAAGACTGTACTGGTTGGTGGCTAGAGTAGTACCTCACACACCCTCTCTATCTCAGGTTTTGATGTCAACTGACATTCACAATTTCCTATACTGCCTATGATTTTGACACAGGTTCCTTTTTCACTCACTCTCTTTGTACTCGACTACACCCATCCTCACTATTCCTATTATTATACTACTATTAAATCTACTCATAAGCTGAAAGTGAAAGGACACAAACAATCTGAGTTATGTAATGTAGCTGAATGTTTGAGCTACAACTTTATTGTCACATCTATATTACATTACCGCTACATTAAGCCTGATGAAACCCTGGCTAAAAGGTTTAAAGGAATGGTTCAGTATATGACCAAAGTAATTGCAGGTATACAACAAAGGCTAACTTCAACAAAAGAAACATACCACACTGTATAGTAGTGCATTTGACAATCCATGGCCTGATTGACTGGTGTACCTAAATTAGGTCGAGGTATGCAATAAGACTGTTCCATTAAGTTTGTTAAAAAGGTAAGTTGAACTAAGGACTGAATCATTTTATCCACAGGTAAGTACAAATAAAAGCATATTTCAATCTACATTGTGACAGGTTTACGGTGCTACGGCGCAATCTACAGCCCAACAATACCAGAAAATACTCGTGCGCACCTCTTCGCTTCACGATACTGGGTTCATTTGCGTGCATTACACGCAACTTGGGACTTAAAGGGTGTGTACAGCATTGGTAAAATTGAAGTTATAAATGTTGCACATAACTTACATGGTATAAAGATGGCCATGGTGGTAAACTTCCCTTTAAATGTTTGCTTGAAATGCTGCAGTTTTTAGGAAATGAGTAAACCAAATTATCTTTATCGCACGTGTCAAGAAATCCGATGTTTGAAAACAGTGAAAACAGGTTTTTCACTGTTTTCTCATGACACCGAAGACCGATTGATCTTAAAATTTCACAGGTGTGTTATTTCATGTATATGTTGGGTCACATGAAATGCAGATACTAGTCTTTGAAATTTACCGTTACTGTGCATGTGCTTTAAGGCTTTACGGCCGGGACTCGAACCCACACACCAAAGCTTGAGTCCAGTACACTTGACCGCTCGGCCACGACACGCAAGATAGTGGCGTATAGTATCCACTTACGGCTGGCTTACTAATGCGTATGAAATAAGATAGGCACCAGTCTTTTCGATGGTACTCATATCTCTTTCATACAGACTGCTCAATACTCAGGGAACCAGTTTCAAAGAGCAGTAAACAATCTACCACATAATGGGCAGCTTTGAAATCACTTGTGTAAAGTAAAATATGCTTAGCCACTGTTTTTGATAATAAATGAACACTCTATTTGAACAAAATCGAGTTTAAAGTCTCACTTGAGTCGTCAAGCTTTTTTATTTTCACAACCTTACTCATTTAAAGGCACAGTATACGTTTGGCAATTGGAGCCTACTGATTGTGTTAATCCTATATAAATGAAGGTACATACAATAAAACTAACCTGTGAATATTTCACTACAAAAGGTGGTCGCGTTTTTTAGTTATCACCGAAAAACTTGAGCGAATATTTCCACGCAGGAAGAATATTCCCCATAGGAATACACAGTCTGAGAAGCGTTTTGACATCAGATTCAAAGTTTGGGGAATAAAAAGTGACATATTTTCCATAACCGTAGTACTTCGAAGTTAAAACTTTCTCAAAAGTCATTATACTACCCGAGGCTGCTGTACTTCTTACCAAGTAAGTTTATATTGCCATTAATTTTCAGAGTCATTACCAAACGTAAACTGTGCCTTTAAATGGTCCCTGCATGAAGAGGCCCTATTGCACACACAGTCAATCCTGTATTTATAACACAACGATACGCATTTTTAGGAGCCCTCAGTCCATGTATTTTCCGAGTTGCTTTTTGTATAGATTTTGAGACGTTTGTTTTTTCCTCACTATTAAACGTTGAACTTGAAATGTACCGCTGAAAAAAAATACCGCATGATACTAAAAACGTCACTATCGTTAAAATACACTCTATAAACTTCAGGGTCAGGCTGACTCAGAAAGTGGTTAAGAACCGGAGTGTAACTCGGATTCTGCGTCAGTTTGACCCATTTCTAGGTCATTATGACTTACATTCCGGGTCACAGAAATGGGTCAGGCCCCCTTGGACCCGGAAATAGATCGATTCTAAAGCGGAGATTTTTAGAGTAATATTTATTTGTTTTTTGCAGGATTGATGCGGGATTTTATTTTAGCAACAACGGCCCATTCACTTTTTTTTTAGAGCCTTACAATCTACGTACTTATTTCCACTCCATTTTCTCATATATGCTTTAAATGTAAAGTTAAAGCTAGCCTGTAAATGTGTTTTGTAAAAATAAAAATGAATTAATACATAAATAAATATAGATATATATTTTTTTTACAATTAAAACACTAGGCTATCTGTGTTCTATTATAAGCTTTCACGAACAAACGAATGTGTCAAAAATCACAAGTGTGTATATGATTTTAAATTTTTATTTTGTTTACAAATTCTTACTTACTTATTGCTTTTAACACGTCCAGCAAGTTTCAGGACCTAACACGTAGTGGTTTCGTAATGACACTAATTAGCAAGACCGACGAATCATCATAATTGCCTATTTGCGTTTTCATGAAGTGGCGAATCAAGATTGATCACTTTCTCCACTGAATAACATAGCACTGGCACGGTGCAAAACATGCATGGTGTCACTTTTGCATTTTCACGAACCGGCGAATATCAATGCATTGGTTTGTGCACAGCGCTCCGCGTGAACGTTTCTTTTTTTCCCAAATGTGGCAAAGACACTGGACACCTTTGGTATTGTCAAAGACCAGTCTTCTCACTTGGTGTATCTCAACATATGCACAAAATAACAAACCTGTGAAAATTTGAACTCAATTGGTCGTCGAAGTTGCGAGATAATAGTAAAAAACACCCTTGTCACACGAACTTGTGTGCTTTCGGATGCTTGATTTCGAGACCTCACGCGTGAGGTCTCAAAATCAATTCAAATATTTTACTTCTTTCTCAAAAACTACGTTACTTCAGAGGGAGCCGTTTCTCACAATGTTTTATACTATCAACAGCTCTCCATTGCTCGTTACCAAGTAAGTTTTTATGCTAAACATTATTTTGAGTAATTACCAATAGTGTCCAGTGCCTTTAAGATTAAAAACATATTGACACTTCTGCATGACTGAAGAAGTCAGATTTATTTTGAAAGTACACAAAGCATAAGAGCAATGTAGAAGTCTCCGAAACAGCAGTTTGAAAAATCAGACGTGATTTTTTCTCAAATCAGGGAATGTTTGCTGGCGTGCAGATCCGCCACTTCGTAAAAGCGAAGACGAAATTAAAAGTCGCGCGCAATTGAAAGCTCCTCAAAACAGTCGTTTATTTTCACTGAATTTGTCAGCAAATGTTCTTTTGCGTCGCGCGATTTAATGAAACAAGATAACGATTCAAATGGGCAATCCACTCCAACAGCATTCAAATTCGCAACAGCCACTTGCAGATATCTCACGTTGCGCCTACCCAGCTAAACTAGATGCCGATTTCGCATGGCTAAAAAGAACGCTTGTTTATTCGCATGTTTCGGGTTGAAATTGAATGATAAGTTAAAACGCCTTAGAACAAATGCAAGAACTGAAATGGGATGCCCTTTTCCCGAAATCGACAGGAAAAACCTATAGTTTCACAAATGAAATGCCTATTGTTATCATTTAACTTATCTACATGTATATTTTGCAGATATAGTTTTTGTGATTGGTCTGTCTGTTTGTCTGTCAGTTCGTATGTCAGTCTTGTCTTGTATGGCAACCCCAGGCAAACGCTTATCGGGCCTGCCTCTATTTCCTTAGTTCGTCTTCTGTTCCTAATATTTTCTCACCATAGCGTACTCTGATGATGTTGTGAACATCATCATTCTGAATTTGACATGATATTTTTTAAATGGAAATAAACGTTGTTAAAACTGTTAATAAGTAGAATGATTTATTAATAATAACATATAAGACGCGGCTATCAAACTGTCATACACACGTGTTGGTTTTTCGAAGTTACGATCAAAGACACCGTCCTATTTAAGATAGATATTCGGGCCAACTCATCACTGTTCAAAATCCGATAACAAAAGTTATTCCCAAAAGTGAAGGACTGTAATTTCAATGTTTCGGATATTTCAGGGTCATGAAATACGTCGAATATTTTAGTATAAATTAATAGATATAAACCTATGAAACCTTCATCTACACGTGTAGACCGTTCTACTCGACGAGATCGGGACATGGATCAGATCAATCGGATCATGGGGATATATTCATCTCCTGCCAAACAGTATTCTTGTCCAAATAATGTTCAAAACACAGACGACTCGAGCTTTTCTCAAAAGGTTAGGATTAAAACATCACAAGAACTGATTTTAAGCGGGAACGAAGAAGTTGTTTTGTAGTCGAAATCAGTAAAACTTACTTGAAATGTATTTAAAAATTACTTTAAATCACTCTCTAACTAATGTGATCATTATAAGTCAAAATAGTTTGTCGTGTAAGACTACAGATCAACACATAACAACCTTTAAATATTACAGAGACTGGTTAATAATTTAGGCGAATTTATCTAATATTTACTACACATCGAGGTGATTCCGTGTAAACGTTTTACGCAACCTACGGAGTCATACAAGTGAAAGTTTAACAACAATGTTGATCATCAGGATTAACACATACAATTTACACATTAATTAATTTCGTATTAAGACTCCATTACAAAGCAAAGCGATTGACCCCACGGTCATGAAATATACGTCCAACCTAGAGCTCAGTAGAAGCCTGCTTGCCTTCAGAAAAAGAAGAAGAAGAAGAAGGGGAAGAGAAAAACGAGAACTTAATAATAGTATGATTGTTAGGGGTAGGGAAGTTAGGGGCGGTAAAGTGACTTGCTAATTGTTAATCCACAGAGTACTTACTTGCCAGAGTGAAAGACGTCGAGTCCTGAGGGATACTGATGGACTCGACCTTACAGGTTCTAGCCTTCAAAGAATTCCTCACCTGATAATAAAACATACAGGTTCAAAGTTTTGAACGAGATCTGCTCGATGAAACAAAACGTTTAAGGGGATGGTGCCGTCATGATCAGAGCAGGCCAATGGCTCTATGAACATCCCTCCAATTACAGCACGCACGCGCCTCCCCCTCCGTATCGAAGTAATCTAAGAAGAGCGCACGCGCTCGTGCAAGAACTGGGCGAGTCTTCATACTTTCATGTGAAGCCACAGGCCTGCTTGAATATGTCATAACGAAAAAGGCCCCCTTTAAGAAGCTAAAGTTTGTAAGAAAAAGTGCCACTTGGTTGGTCTCGTACATGTCAAGAACGAAGTGGCTACCCCATAGAAAAGGTTGGATGCTTGGATATATATTTTTTCTACGGTTTTCGTTTATTAAGTACTGCTAGTAAACTCAACAAATCTATTGCAATTTGGAAACCTACCTCCTGGTCGAAAACACACTGTCCAAGGAACACGAAGACTCCCTTTAGAATAAAAAAAAACCCACTTACAATTAATAATAATTATTTCAAAGACAGTATAAAAGGTTTGAGGTCTCAAAGAAGTCAGTCGGGTTTAATGCTTTCCAATGTGCAGTGTGTCACTGACACCAGAAACTGCGGACACCTACATTAGACGATGTGACCTGTGACATCACATGTTTACGAAAGAGCCACAGAGCTTGGACTTCTGGCGGGCACATTTGTACACAGCTCAATGGAAGAATACAACAAATCTTATGTTTTATGGAGATCGCACTGTCTGATTTTCCTCAACTTTTGATATGAAGAAAGGGGGACATCTCAAAAGCTGTACAGCTGTTGCTTTTGTAAATTTTGAATTTATGTGAAAATTATGACACAAAATAATTATAAACTTTCCCATTGAGCCTGTGTGGCATGATTTGCCCGTCAGGAATAGCATTATAATGTACGAGGTCACCACTGTGTAAACAAATGTAACATGGTCTATACATGTACTAGTAAAAACTAACGAACACAATAATTGGTATGGTGCCTAATCACTATAGATTTTTCTCTCCTCCCATGTTATTAAAAACTAGCAATCGAAGGAAACGACTGTGAAATTGTGTAAGATAGTGGTGTTTTTAAAAGCGTTCAACTTAAGATGCCTTTTTCTTGGATACCACACAAACATTTCCCATCAAATATGACTTTCATTGAAAGTTTGCTACCGAAAGATCCAAATTGTGGCTCTAAAGTATATGTGATAGCTTGTAGTGGTATTTAATTTACATAGACCCAGTGGATGGAAGGGACTGTACCTGCAAACTGTTCAAAATGACAAACACGTAAGCAAAGGCAACAGTTTCTTTTCCCGTGTAGAAGAATCCAAGAACCCACGGTAATCCCAAAAGAGGCTCCAAAATGATGGCGAGTCGAAGTCCAGCTCTAAGATAGAGAAATATTTTTGCAGTTAAATCAGAAAAACAACAGTACTGTGCTTTCTTTACAGCTGGTTACAATGAGATGCGTGGAACATAATTTAACCAAGGCTGGGTGTCGTGGCCGAGCGGTTAAGAGCACCGAACTCAAGCTCTGGTGTTTCTGTTTTTGCAGAGTGTGGATTCGAATCCCGGTCGTGACACCTGTGTCCCTGAGCAAGACACTTTACTATAATTGCTTCTCTCCACCCAGGGGTCAATGGATACCTGTGAGGGCCGAGATGGTTCTTGTGATTGATTTAGCTTAGTGCGCTACATATTTGGCAGCACAGGCTGTATACTCCCCAGGGAGCTGAGATGGTTTAAGGAATGAAATGGCCCAGTGATCAGGGTAATAATGTTGGAAGCGCTTTTAGACATGGTGTATAAAGTGCTAGATAAAAACCGAATATTATTATCATTATTATTAAAAGAATATTACTAGTACCGTTAGGAAAACTATCATGTTATTCGATTGCGCAAAACACTGTTATGTAGGCCTAAACATGTTGTTTTCTTACCATATTGAAATCACTTACTTTAACTTCTTTGCCTCGCTTTTGTCTTTGTTCGCCTTCAAGGAGAAGAAGATGACAATGAGACGTACCAAGATACAAGTATTCACCTGAAAGTAACATAAAAGAAACATGAAAGAAACATAAATAGAGACTAAAGCATCATACAAATATTTTTGTTCTATGTCAAGATTTAATTTATAGGTTTTCCCTGTCATTTCGGCAAACAACCCAGCATTTTTTTTTACTTTCATGCAATCGTATTAAAGCGGTTCAACCTCTTCAGTTAAAACAGTCATTCAATTTTACGTTCAGGGGTGCGATTAGCGCTATATTCATTGGCACTGAAAGATCGTAGTCGAATTGGCGGCTACAGCGCTACGGCTATGACTATTTCTAAGGGTGTTGCTAAGGACATGCTGCACTTCAACACATGATGATGCGGAAATCTAGCCGTAGTCGTAGTCGTAGCTGTACATTTGAAAAAAATGTGTGACCCACTGGGTTTTAGAATGATTTAAATAGGCGAATACTATTTTTTTTTTCCAGTAGTGAAATGAGAACAATTTTTTCCATTTATTTAATTAAATTCAAATTTAAGTACCATCTGAAAGCGAAGGTTTCTTAACAATCGTAGCAAATATACACATCTTGTTACATGAATCGGACACAAGGTTTTAGAACGGTGAAAAATGCAATCCAACACCGGATCTGTCTGTTTTTAAACTGACTGGATCGTTATCCTAAAATCAACATATCATGGTTAAAATGGTTCTCCCCGTATCTTGAACAACGCATTAGACCCCTTGCATAAGACGTCTGATGAGGCCTATCATTGGCTGGGAGACATGCGCGGCACGTACCCCCATGTACGTTTCTATTGTTTGAGCACGTTTCCATTGTTTGACATCTGCATAGGCGACCTATACAAGGAGCCTATTCTCATGCAGTTTTGCCTCCTCCCCCCCCCCCCAATTAGCGGTTTTAACAGACCCCACCAGTCGTAGTAAGAAACTTAGTCGTAGCAAGAAACTTACTATTGTGGTATCCCTTCGTGGTGATCCCTTTGAGTTGCTTGTTCTTTGTTTTTACTCGTTATTACCATATCCATTTTATCCTTTCCCACTCCTCACCTGTTCTTTTGATACCATCCCATTGTTCTTTGCCTCTCTTTTTTGCTATAAATGGATATGTTTTTGGTTTGTCCTTGTTTATGCCTCTGACGAAGGTCCGGTTCGGATCGAAAGCTAAGGCCATCTACCCTACACATTTTATAAATTATATATAATAGGAGGGGGAAGGGGGGTCCAATGTTTGTAAATTAATATCAGAGTTTACTCACTAGAATGATTGAAATTACTGGAGCAAGGAATGCCCAAACAAACCCGTCAGCAAACGATAACCAGCATCTGTATTGAATAAATAAACACAATTCACGTCAGACGGAAAAGAGTCAGGTCTCCTCTGGGACCTGGACTCCGGGTCAATGATGACCACGGTGTTTTTAGAGTGTGATGCTACTAAAACAAGACAGAATTGACAGAATTTGCTTTTAGAGTCAAGTATTGATGTACAATGTTTTTTAAACATCCGTATCCAGTAAATTACTACCGGTGAGTGATAGTCTATAAAATTGTCCAACTTTACTTGAATTAAACCCTGCATCAAGCTAGGGGGCAGTAGCGGAAGGCACACTTTTGTTTTCTTTCAATAACATAAGAACCGTTCGATCAAATCCAGTCAAACTCCGTAAAATCCTCTATTAGAACACCCCCTTTGAGAGAGTGTAGTCATCTACGGGGTTGAGTTCATTAACAGGTCACCATGAAAGACTTAAATGCCATATAAATAATTAAAAGTGCCTTTAATAGCCCCATTGTGCAATGCTGTACAGCTCAACACGCACGTACCCCCCCGCCTCCCACTTCCCCGCCCCCACTCCCCTGCTCACCACCAACTCCATGCCCACTCCAACAATCATCCCCCACCCCACCTCCACCCCATCCCCCACACACCCCAAACATATTTAATTGCCCTATAATTAAAACTTGTCTTCCAATGAGGCTAAAGTTGCTAGCTAGATAATAATTGGGAGCCTTGTTTCGCAGGCAAAATATATATTTAAACTGACACTTCATACTGCATGCGTTTACCTGCCATTTCCAGCATAGCCTCTGAAATTCACAGCAGCCGAGATAGCCACTACACCAAAGGGCAAACCTGCGGTAATGAGGCAAAAAATGAGTGAAATGAGCCACACACCAAAAGCATTATGTGGTAATGGGGCGCAAAAAGAGACAATTAATCCGTGGGTCTGTTACCGTTTGAGATGCCCTTGTGTTTTTTCTTATTTAAATATTTTAGACTAACTAAATAAAATAATGCAATTATATTTGCATTTTTATGATGACCACCGAACACCCATTTTCGACTTAAAGTTCTGGAAGTACAACATATAATGATATGGTCACAGCCACAAAATCATGGTTGTAACCTTACCACCAAAAACATCAAATGTTATTCCCTTATTTTTATTTGATTTAACTAATTAATTACCCCATGCCAGACCAAACAGGTTGATGGTACTATGGGTGTTTTGTGAATGCTTAAATTTTTCTGTAGAAAAGAGTAAAGCTATACAAAGAGAGGTCAATCTTTTTTCTTTACCCCAGCCAATAAGAAGCCAAACGGGACGTCGAATCCCCCAGCGGAATGTTGGGGTGATCTTGATGTACAGGAAAGCGCCCTCTAATGCCATCCAAGTGAAAGCAGCCAGCAAGAAGAAGTGGAGCAAGACGGCAACCAAGGTGCAGCCAACCTGAATGTAAGAAGTAAACCATCTTTGATGAACATCAAAAACGAAGAGACAGCAATTCGTTGAAAAAGATTGAGATGACGGGCTAAAGTGAAGTCAGTGTTCATTTAATCGTCACACAAAGAACATTCGATCTGTTTACACGAAAATCTTGCTTGAAGGAATTAATTAACAACCTACCACATTTTTGATGTCGATGAAAAAGAAGATTATATCAGATACCATCAGTGCAAAGGCTAAGTTAGCGTGGGTTACTATTCGGATGCTCGTCATCAGTCTATTAAAAAAGAAAAGAAAAGGGAAACCATTACTTAAATCAGCAATGAAAACAGGGAAGACGCAGTTTGAAAAGGTTAAACATTAATACCTTACAATAAAGCAGTAGCTCATTATGCTTGTCCAAGTGCGCATGATGGCCCGCAAAGGATTCTGGGCGAACTCTGAATCCAAGCAACACCAGCAATCCTCATGGTGCGCTGATTTTGAGGCAATGCAGTGTACTGTATTGCTTATAAAACCTGGTAAAGGCCGTTTCCAGCCGTAGCCGTAGCTGTAGCCATAACCGCCAATACGGCAACGGCCATAGTTACATGTAAATTACATAGCGTCCATCTTGGCAGCTGGATTGGTCAGATATAAATTTTTAAATTATCTTTACTCGGCTTTCTTAGACGCGTTGTGGTTCATTTTAAAGATGGCGCTTGTGCGGAAGATTTTGCTTATGGGTTTAGGCCTATGGGTACAATTTAGCTCCATGAGTTGAACGATTGTAAGATATTCCATATTTATAACGAAAGCTCCATCTTGTCTCGACCATGC